>SKCR01035273.1:0-126271 GCA_019454045.1 Zanthoxylum bungeanum | reverse complement strand
AGATGAAGAAACAGCAGAGATAGATGGAGAAATCATTGGTTCTGATCCCGGGAATTTGCACGGCTCTGTTTTCTCTTTGATAATTGTGTAACTAGCCTCTTTGTGTTTTGGACGAAGTCTCATATTTATAGAAGTATCAGGGAGTCATTAGGATTACAGAAACCCTAAAATCCGAAACCTGGAACGCGTAGGAATTCCCTGCGCAGCGCCGCGGCGCTGAACTCCTGGAAATTGTATGGAGTCTGGCTTCCTGGGGGCGCCGCGGCGCCAAACTCTCGGGAATTTGGCCCGGGTCCTGGTGGGCGCCACGGCGCCCACTTTTCTTCTTGGTGGTGGCGCCATGGCGCCACCATGCTTCTTATCATGGCGCCAAGCTTGGCTATTTGATGGCGCCATGGCGCCATGGATGGTCATGAGTGGCGCCATGGCGCCATTCTCCCTGGAACTGTATGTAACTTTGGCGCCATGGCGCCTCTGATCCTGGTCGTCCTGTGTGTTCCCAGGGGTTCCCGAAATTCTTGTAAAATTCCGGATCCATTTATCAAATTCCTATAAATAAAAATCACTAAATTAGTGTAAATAATAAACATTTTTAAATTATTATAACAATAGAAAATATGTATTAAGACATAAAATATATAACTAAATATTAACAATAAGCTTAGATAAATGATGTTTTAATGTACATTTTCATGTACTTATCACATACATTAATTCTTGTCTCCTACCTACTAGAAAAAAATAAATGCCCATCGGCCAATTGTTAAAATCAGGATTGATGCATTGTACTGAAATTGCATTAAATATATTTTATTAATTTAACAATATATATACATATGTATGTAGGGTGGCCGAATAAACATGGATGCTCAGTTAGATAATTTGCAAATACCAGGCAAGATATTATTTCAAGCATTGGCGAGCCGGCAACTCAACAGCATTTACAAAGGTCTTTGTTCTCAGTAACAATGGGATCCAACGATTTCATCAACAATTACTTCACACCAGTCCTCTCAGCCGCTGAACGGAACTTGGTTTCTCCAGAACTTTTCGTCGCTGCAATGATTACAAGATTTCGGATACAACTTACTGTAAATTTTTTATTTCACAACTCTCAATTGCAATTATTACAATGCATTTGCTCAATTGAAAGGTTATTGAAGATCCACATTTCTGCGCCAAATATTAGATTATGTTTGTCCGTTTTGGGATTCGGTGGGCTCTATTTGATCTCTGGCGGATGAGTTTGTGTCCGGCCCGCCACCCAGTGATACCAAATATGCATGCTCAACTCCTATATAAGTCAAACTTCAAACTTCTAGGTTTGACCTATACATAAGAGGCTTCTTATGCAGTTAACTAGACATGACTGGATAGGACTCGAGCTTATCCACCAGAGCTCCACTAGATTCCTAAAGGGATCAATTGGAATCCAAAGCGAACAAATGTGTCATGTTGATGTGGGTTGCAAAATTGTGCACCAATTAATTATTAATTAACAGATTTGAATGTTATTTGCAGAGGCTTTTATAATATGGGTGCTAGAAAAATAATTGTAGCAAATGTTGGTCCAATTGGGTGCATTCCATATCAAAGAGACACTAATCCATCGGCAGGAGAAAGCTGTGTTAGTTTGCCAAATCAGATGGCTCAGTTATTTAACACAGAATTGAATAGCCTTATTGCAGAGCTTAGCACTTCTCTTCAGGATTCAAAGTTTGTTTATGCCGATGTTTATCGCATTGTAGACAATATCCTGCAAAATTACACATCATATGGTATCCGTTCTTTACATTTTTGTCTAATATTATATTTTATACTAGCTTTAGCCGATCTCTAAAAAGATAGTTTACCGCACGAGATTCTCCATATTATGATAGAAGATTTAATGTTCATACATTCTTGCTCTTGGTGTGTGTGTGTGTATATATATATATTTTTTTGGTGCAAGATTCTAGCCAGTTGTGAAACCAGGATTTGTAATCGATGGGTTAAACTTATAATGGAGAAACCCCACCGGTTTGGTTCCAAACCGGAATTGTAATCGTTAATTAATCCGGAACCAGATCGAACGGGTTCCGGTTCAATTTTTTTTTTTAAAAAAATAATTTAAAAATTGAAATTAATTTTAAAAAACTTTGTAATTAGATATTATAACCAAATAAATATAATAAAAAAAAGTATTTATTTAAATTTTAAAAAATTAAATTAAAAATAAAATAAATAGTTTGAACTTAAAAAAATATTTATTTGAACTTAAATTTTATTATACTAATATTGGACCGTCATGTTCCAATGGTTGAAAATATGTAAATACGTAAATTTTAGTAAATTAAATAAAATTATTTGAAAATCACCCGATTATGTTGAGTTGGGATTAAGATATTAAATACGTAAATAGTTAGATGGTAAATGTGTGATTATCCGTTAACGCCCCCTCAATTTTTACTCTCATATTATGTTCTATATGGGTAGATGGAAAATTATCGGCGGTCTACCCAATTTTTAGTGAAAATTGAAAAAAAAAAATTCATTTTTTAACATTTATCAATGATACATCTGATCCTTTTAAAAAGTGATATATTCCACATAAATTGCTTTTTTTTTTTTTTGGTGTGTTCATAATTAATTTTTTGGATGCAAATATTCACAATTTAATTTTGAGTGGAAAATATCACTTTCTAAAAACTTAAGATGAAATGCTAATAAATTTCAAAAACTAAAGGGATAATTTCCCTAATTAAAATATAGATTTGAACTTAACTTACATAGTGTCTTTCTTCATTTTTACAGGTTTTGAGATAACAAATTCCTCCTGCTGCTATGCAGCCGGGAGCCATGGAGGGCTAATCCCTGTGCTCCATCATCAAAAGTTTGCGGTGATAGATCAAAGTACGTGTTTTGGGATCCATATCACCCGTCTGATGCTACTAATATCGTCATTGCAAAACGACTCTTGGATGGCGATTCTCATGATATCTCACAATGAACGTTCGACAACTGGCTCCCTCAAATATGATATTTTATATATATAGTATTAAGGATTCTATTTTCTATTTATTTGTTCCTTTTTATACGTCAACCTTGCCCAACTATTTCTCTAGAAATAGACCTCAACATCAAAAGCTGTTAAAGATCAATACACTTGTAAAGTGTATAATGATCTTTAACAGCTTTTGATGTTGAGGTCTATTTCTAAAGAAATAGTTGGGCAAGGTTAACGTATCGGTTGTTGGTTTTCAGAGTTCATGCGCAGCGGAAATCGTGTTCAGTAATAGGAAAAAAAATTATTTTTAATGAATAATAAAAAACCGGGTCCGTATTTTCTAGTAGATTAATAACATAAATATTTAGAACTTAAATCAGAAATATATATGTAGATCTGGATCTTTATAAATCACGATTCTTTAAACCACGATCTTCCTCGACTTATCTCCTCACCTCCAACGGCACGTGTTAGCGTGAAAATAATTACGAAGAACACTCTAATTAATTTAAGGATTCTTAGACTCAGCACACGAGACGAATCCTGAGTGCTATATCCTTTTTCTTTTATTTTCTTTCTTTAGCACACGTTTTTTTTTTATTTGTTCTTGTTCTCTCTTCTTTTTGATCAAAATCTCAATTCTATCAAAACCAGCAACCTTTGCTCACGTTTTTTTTGCTTTTTAGAAGGGATTTTGTTTTTCAAAAAAATTTTTGTTTTTATCAAAACTATAGTTAAACAAATCCATTAGGATTTAATTTAATTTCAAAATAAAATCCTTTAATATTTATCTCATTATTTATCAAAGATAATTAATTAAAATTAATTTTCAAAATTTCAACTTTGAAATATTATCTTATTAAATTAAATTTAATAATCAAATTAATTAAATATTAATTTTCATTAATTAATAAATAGAAACATTATCTATTGATAAATATATTATGACAATTTTGTCATAATTTCAAAACAAGAGTTATATTGAATCATTAGAGTGTAAAATAATTCATAATTATTTTATATAATTCACAACTATTTTTCTTCGCAATTATTATCGTTCGAACAGTGAAGAAGACGACGAGGGGACCGATGGACCAATAATTCTAAGCTCCAATAATTCCGTCGATTAATTATAAACTCTTTTATTAATCAAACGAAATTATTAATTCTGAAGTAACTCCACTAAATACCCAGAATTGGACTCTCAGAATTGTAAAATTAATTACTCAAAGTATTCGTCCATTGATATAGTTATTTCCTATGCAATGATCATCCATAAAAGATTCGTAAAGGAGCTAGGTATAAAATATCCGTTAACCTCTACAATTACACCTTTATCCTTGACTTCCATTAGTTCTCAAGTGAACAATTAATTCATAACTTTTATGAATTTGCGTGCTAATCGTTTAGGTCCTGAACTAATAAACAAGAGAATCTTATGAACAGATTTCATTATATCAAGTTAACATTCTCAGCTATTCATTCAGCTCATTCCTAAAATACATGGTTTACGAAATGTAATAAATACAAATTCATACCGAGTAAATTAAAGAATAAATTAATATGATATAGGAATATGCTAAATACAATAAATTAAGATCATCACATATATGACCATCATAATGATAAAATTGATGTTCTTTATTTAACGAAAATTATTAAAACTTTTCAATTTGATCTGATCATGTCCAATATAATCTTATTATATAAAGTACATTCATTTTTATGTCTTTACATAATATAGTCTGGATAGAACTATACCATTCATAATGGAATGAATTGTATTTATGAGTTTGGATTTGAAGATTCTCAACTTCAAATCATAGTCATGGATAAATTTTGATTATTACTCTTTAAATTTTATCCATGCATATATGTATATAACATTTTACATATACATATGTGTTTAATTTAAAGCTACATAAATAATCACGGAATTTTCATGAATTTTATAAAGCAAATCAAAATGAATACATGGAATAAAATCGAATCATAAATTTATTAATCAAACGTGTTTCGAACACATTTGCTTGTCGGGCATAAAAATCCCAACAAACTTCACTTGCCCTAAAGCAAATAAGACATGTCTCTAATCCCCAATCCTTCTAGATACCCCTCAAAACTCTTTACAGGCACCGTCTTGGTAAAAGGATCGGCTAGATTCTATGCAAATGGAATCTCCAGAATAGCCATGTCTCCGCGTTGCATAATGTCCTTAATCACATGATATTTCCTCTGAATATATTTTGATCTCTTGTGGCTTCTTGGTTCTTTGGAATTAGCCACTGCACCACTATTTTCACAATAAAGTGGCAATGACTTGTCCATATCTGAAACCACTTCCAGATCAGTAAAGAACTTACGGAGCCAAACCACTTCTTTGGTAGCTTCACAAGCAGCCACATATTCGGCTTCCATAGTTGAATCAGCAACATATGATTATTTGATGCTTCTCCAAACTATAGCTCCCACACCAAGAGTAAATATTGATCCAGATATCGACTTTCGATCATCTGTCTCTGATTGAAAATCAGAATCAGTATATCCAATCGGAATCAAATCCCAGCCAGAATAAACAAGCATATAGTTCCTCATTCTCCGTAGATACTTGAGAATATGCTTAATTGCTACTCAATGATCTAATCCTAGATTTGACTGAAAACGACTAACTATTCACACTGCATAGCATATATCAGGTCTTATGCATAGCATAACATACATCAAACTCCCCACTACCGACGCATATGAAATCCATCTCATATCATCTTCCTCTTGGGGGTGTCGAAGGACACTTCCTTTTAGAAAGAACAACTACATGACAGAAAGGTAAGTTACCTTTCTGGGAGTTTTGCATTGAATATCTAACCAGCATCTTGTAAATATACAATGCCTAAGACAAAGCTAGTAGTTTTTTCTTGCGATCTCTAATAAGACGGATCCCAAGAATATAACTTGCTTCTCCCAAATCTTTCATTTGGAATTGTTCAACCAGCCAAGCCTTTACGTCTGATAATAGTTCTATATTATTCCCAATAAGTAGAATATCATCAAAATAAAGTATTAGAAAGACCACTCGCTTGTCATTGATGAATTTATAAACACAAATTCATTAGGATTTTGGATAAAGCCATAAGGTTTGATCTCCTTATCAAATCTCATGTTCCAAAATCTGGACGCTTGCTTAAGTCCATAGATAGACCTTTGCAACTTGCAAACCTTTTGCTTTTTGTCCTTACTTGTAAAACCTTCTGGTTGCTCCATATAGATGGTCTCTTTAAGATAGCCTGTCAAAAAGGCTGTCTTGACATCCATCTGCCAAATTTCATTATCATAATGAGCAACAATGGAAAACTAGATTCAAATGGACTTCAGCATGGCTACTGGTGAAAAATTTTCTTCATAGTCAATTCCTTCTTTTTGGGTATAATCCTTTGCAACTAACCTTGTTTTAAATGTCTTTACATTACCGTCCACTCCCCTCTTTCTTTTGTAGATCCATTTACACCCTATAGGATTTACTTCTTCAAGTAGATCTACAAGATCCCAGATTGAGTTGGGATACATAGATTCCATCTCAAGTTTCATAGCCTCAAACCATTTCTCTTTGTCATGATCTTTCACTGCAAATCTATATGTTAATGGGTCATCTCTTCCATCATCAGTGATAACAATTTGTGTTTCACCATCTTGTCTATATTGAGAAGGTAGTCGTACTATCCTCCCACTACGACGAGGTGGTAAGATGTTTTAACTCGAAGATATGGTCTCCTCACTTTGTGGAAAAACAATCCTAGAAGGTTTTTGACTGATCTTATCAGATTTTAATTCCTCCAAGACTATCTTGCTTTGAGGTCATCAGATTTTAATTCCTCCAAGTCTGTCATATAATCGTTCTCAAGAAACGTGGCATTTGTAGACACAAATACCTTATTATCTCAAGGATTATAAAACACACCTCCCCTTATGCCTTTCGCATATCCTACAAAGAAACAAATATCAGAATGTATTTCTAACTTTGTTGTCTTACCCATTAGCACGTATACTGGGCACCCCTATATACGAAAATGACTTAAACTGGGTTTGTTGCCACTCCATAACTCTAAGGGTGTTCTAAGTACTGACTTAGATGAAACCACATTCAAAATGTAGGTTGTTATTTGTATATCATGTTGGTTTTATTTGAGGTCCCAAGATCATAACAAGCATGATAAACAAGTGTGAATACATCAAAGGAGGTAGCGGAATACTCACATCCATCGGTTGAGATGATTTGAAGAAGAACAAAAAGATTTTCCCCTTCAAAGTGGCGCCATTTACAGTGCAGTCCACTGCTCCACCATTTCAGATTTTGCTTGAATATTTTGAGCTCGAATCTTCGTCAAACGATTCCCGGCTCGTGGGTGGGTTTCCCTAACACCTTCATATAACTCTTGGAGTGCTAGCTTTCAAGTATTTTGCAACAAAAATACTCAAAAATGGCTCACTATTTTCGGCCAACCAAGGCAGTTCACTGCCCCCTTGGGCGTGAACTTGAGGGAGAGAAAATAGATGAGAGATGTGTTAGGGTTAGGTTAAAGTATAAAGCATTTCACTTTATATATTTTCCAAATTAATAAAATGATTTTCATTTAATTTTTACTTTCAAAAAGTCAAATTAACCTTATACAATAACCTTGAGTGTTCCACACTCCAACATCAATATCCATCAAGTCACATCAACTTTAATAAAGTGACATGATGTCAAGTCACATCACTCAAAGTGACAAGTGATTTGACGCTTGATGCGACTAAAGATTTGACGCTTGATTTGATTTACGTGCCGCACTCGAATTCGAAATGCGAATGCGCTAGCAAATAATCTCGGGCTCGGATTCGATAATTCCAAATTAACGATTTTTCCGTTGCGTCGTAATTAAATCTAATTTAATTAAATAATCATGCCAAGCATAATTACTATTCACGTCGCTAACGAATTAATTCTAAATTAATTCTTTCGCCCGAATTAAAATCCAATTTTAATTCCGCGTCGAAATCCAATTTCGTTTAATATATCAAATATATTAATTTACCGATTAATTCCAAATTAATCGTTATCTCTCTTTTATTGATATTTTATCCTAGATCAAATATCTTCGAAATTAATCCCAGATTAATTTTCTCTCTCTTCTAATTAATCCTAGATTAATTAAAGTGCGAGTCATACATTATCGGTGAATCATTGGGAAGCGACCCATGAGATCCCCGGATATATTGGCAGTAAATACGATCGTCGGACTATCCGAACACGTAAGTACCTCGTATTACGTCTTACCGATTTACAAGACAAGGTTGGCCTCTAGCAAAGCGCCATGCCTACCCAATTCTCCGGAAATATCCTAACAGGAATAATGGATCTGTATCAGGCGTAGTATACGTACTATTGCGTATTTCTATCCAGTATTGGATGATCACGTGCTAGGCCTGGGGCTGGAATTGTGTCTGCCCCGTACGAAGCACTTATCGGCTGTCTGGTAGCAAGTCTCTATAATCAGATATACATGACCTAGTCATAATATCCCGATGGCCGCGCAGCACTTAAGAGCACTAATACCGTATCATGTGTGACATCATCTCCACTATGATTGGAGTGATACTTCAGTCTTGACATCACACCCAATACTCTACGATTCTCAATATACCCAGCATTGGCGTACATAGAACCGGTTAAAGCCCTGGACGACCTCAACCAAAGTATATTGATTGTCGTAAGTATTAGCGGTGCAAGTCTCAGGTTAAGACCAAATACACCTACCCTAATGTCAGACTCCTATAGACATATAGTCAAACTACCAATAGGATTCCGAGTGGGTCTATCCAGAGTGAAGCTGTTTTCTGTACCATCGGTAAAACACAACCTCCTACCGCACTTGCATAAGTATCCAATACTTAAATATATGAGAACTATGCTCGTTATGCCCTCACAACGTGCACAAGTGCAATACTAGTCTTTTACGCATTACCGATGTCCAATCTCGATAATACTCTGACTAGGGATATTTAATAATTTATCCTTCGTTGATTGATACTGTCTCATATCATTCTCAATCAAGGAACAAATCATAAGAACCTCTCATCATTTATATATCAAGGTGATCTAATCACAAATGATAAGAGAGCAATCTCCTTTGTCACATAGTTAATTTGTACAACAACACCATGATCTGTACAAATAGTGACGCTATGGGTCATAATTATCCAACAATCTCCCACTTGGCCTATAGCCAGTCACTCGAGTGCCAAACACCCGAACTATGTACGGTTGGCTCAAATTACTGAGAAAAGCTTTCGTTAGTGGATTTGTATGATTATCGTCTGATGCGATTTATACGATCATCACATCACCACGATGTATGATCCGAACGAATCAGATGAATAGTCGAAGTATGTATCTGGATCGTTCATGAGACCATTAATTCTTTAGCCTGTGTTGACGCCCTACTCAGCTGCTAACAGAATTGTATCTAATCTAATTAGATTTGTAATTGACCCAGATGGCTTCTATTGCTGCCTCAGCTGCAGCAATTACCCGCTTTTATTGTTTATTCGGTTACAGTATCTTGCTAGGAAGATTTCCAGCTCACTGTACCGTTATTCAAACTGTATAGTACTGTTTGCGACTTTTAGTCGTTTCATCAGTCTAGGAAACTTGTAGTAGTGATCTCAGTCACTTCAAGTTCTCCTTCTCCACAGATTAAGACAGCATCCTTAGTTCTCTAAGATACTAAGTATGTTCTTAACTTCAATCCAGTGACTATCACTTGGATTGGTCTGATTGTGAATCCATATGCTCAAAGCGTATGAGACACCAGGTCACGTACATTTTTCAATGTAGGAGTTCTCGCAGAGTTTTAATAACTTAATCTATCCCAGTAGATCTTTATTCCTAGAATAAAGGTTGTTACTCCCAAGAATTCTACGAAGAATTTTCTCGAAAGCCAAGCTTTCACCGATTGTTATTATGGGAATTTCATTTTCAAGAAATGATATATATTATCATTGTTTATATGACAGTCACTGTCAGTGCGCTCCCACTAACCTCCTTATATACACAAGAATCATATTCGTTTTGAATTAAATCATACACTATTATGATTACATCAAAACGTTAGTTCCAAGAACCTAATACTTGTTTCAATCCAAACATAGATTGAATAAGAACATTATAAGTTGAAGAATACTTACAACGAACGGATTTGAGCTTTTAAAAAAATTTGTGAAGATGATCTCCAAGATCCAAGCAAAGTGTTGAATCCAACTCTTGAAGATGTTTCCCTATCACCTTTGTTAACTTGCTAAAGTGCTAGCTTTTGATTTCAAGAACAAAATCAAAGAGAGGGATGGGATGAAGTTCACGCCCAAGGAGAGAAGTGCTAGGGTTTTTCTTTTTCAACTTGTGTCAAGTGTGTAGAGATTTGTTTTGGTAAAACCCTTTTATCCTTTTCACCAAAACTTGGTAGTTGGGTAAATGGTTTTACCAAAACCAATACAAGGTGGTTGGTTGGTTGGTGGCTTGGCATAAATGCCAACTACCACCACCTACCACACACATGTGAAGTGGGCCAACTTATTTGAATTCAAAATTCAAATATTTCTACGAACATTTGCCGCGGATCGGTTCCATTTAATCCGATTAAACGAACCTTCATCGTTAAATAATTAAATCTAATTTAATTAAATAACGATGCCTCGCAAATATATATTACGAACGTCGTTAACGAACTAATTCTAAATTAATTCGTTCATTCGTATTAAAGTCCGACTTTAATCTCGTAATGAAATCCAATTCATATTAATATATCCGATATATTAATTTTAGCCCATTTGAGTAAATTAATAGAAAAATCAAATTTAACTATTAAATTTATTTTACCGATTAATTCCAAATAATCGCGTTCTATCTCTACTGAACACATTTAATCCCAGATTAAATAAAGCCCTAATTAATCCCAGATTAATTTTCTCTCTCTAAATTAATCCCAGATTAATTCTAATTTAAGTCAACTGTCATCGGTGAATCTTTGGTAAGCGACCCAACAGATCTCTGGATATGTTGGCAGTAAATCCGGTTATCGGACTATCCGATAATGTGAGTACCTCGTACCACGTGCTTACCGATTTACAAGACATGGTTGGCTTCTAGCAAAGCATCGTGCCTACCCAATTCTCCAGAAATATTCTTACTGGAATATATAATCTATGTCAGGCGTAGAATACGTAGTATCTCGTATTACGATCCAGTGTCAGATGTCACGTGCTAGGCCTGGGGCTGGAATAGTGTCTGCCCCGTACGAAGCACATATCGGATATCAAACAACTAGTCTCTTTGAATCGGATAATCATGACCTTGTCACATTATCTCGATGGTTGCAACACAATAGAGAACTAGTTATGAATCCCTACGTGATCATCATCTCCATATGTCTGAAGTGATACTTCCGTCTAGACATCATATCCAATACACTAAGATTCTCGATAAACCTCAATAGAGGCGTACACAGAACCTGCTAAAGCCCTGGACGACCAAAACCAAAGTTTACCGATTGTCGCAAGTACTAGCGATGTAAGTCTCAGGTTAATACCAAATACACCTACCCTGACGCGGACTCCCATAGACACATGTACATACTACCAATGGGATTCCGCGGGGTCTATCCAGAGTGAAGCTGTTTTCCGTACCATCGGTAAAACACAACCTCCTATCGCACTTGCATAAGTATCCTATACTTAAACATATGAGAACTATGCCGTTATGCTATCACAACGCGCACAAGTGCAATACTAGTCTATTTCGCGTTATCGATGTCCAGTCTCGATAATGCTACGACTAGGGATATTTAATGATTAAACCTTTATGGATTGATACTGTCTCATATCATCTCAATCCGGAACTAATCATATGGACTTTTACCATTTATATATCAAAGTAAATAAATTACGAAATGATAAAAGGCAATTTTATTACTACATAGTTAATTTTGTACAAAAACACAATGTCTTTTACAAACAGTGACGCTATGGGTCATAATTGTCTAACAATCTCCCACTTGGCCCATAGCCAGTCACTCAAGCATCGAACACCTGAACTATGTATATGTTTCTCAAACTTTTGCTGTGAAATAGCTTTCGTCAGCGGATCTGCAATGTTGTCATCTGATGCAACTTTCTCGATCTTCACATCGCCACGATGTATGATCTCACGAATCAGATGGAAACGTCGAAGAACATGCTTGGATCGTTGTTGAGACCGTGGTTCCTTAGCCTGCGCTATAGCCCCGTTATTGTCACAAAATAATGGAACGGGCTCAGCTGCTAACGGAACTACTCCTAATCCAATTAGGAATTTACGGATCCAAACTGCCTCTTTTACTGCTACAGCTGCAGCAATATACTCCGCTTCTGTTGTTGAATCGGCAACGGTCTCTTGCTTGGATGATTTCCAGCTTACTGCTCCGTTGTTCAAACAAAATATGTACCCAGATTGCGACTTAGAGTCGTCTTTATCGGTTTGGAAACTTGCATTAGTATACCCAGTTACCTCAAGTTCTCCATCTCCATAAATTAAGAAAGCATCCTTAGTTCATCTAAGATACTTAAGGATGTTCTTAACCGCCATCCAGTGACCATCACCTGGATCGGCCTGATAGCGACTACACATGCTCAAAGCATACGAGACATCAGGTTTTGTACATATCATGGCATACATGATCGATCCGACTGCCGAGGCGAACGGTATCCGACTCATGCTGTTTCTCCCATCTTGAGTTTTAGGACACATGTCCTTAGATAGAGAGATGCCATATGACACTGGTAACAGTCCCCTCTTGGACTGATCCATGTTGAATCTTTTCAACACTTTGTCTATGTACGTGCTCTGGGAGAGTCCAAGCAGCTTTCTAGATCTATCCATGTAGATCTTTATTCCTAGAATAAAGGCTGCTTCTCCCAGATCTTTCATGGAGAATTTTAATGAAAGCCAAGCTTTCACCGATGTTAACATGGGAATGTCATTGCCCATAAGCAATACATCGTCAACATAAAGGACAATGAATGTCAGTGTGCTCCCACTAACCTTGTTATATACACAAGGATCATCCTCGTTTTGAATGAAATCATATTCTTTTATGATCTCATCAAAACGTTGGTTCCATGACCGCGATGCTTGCTTCAGTCCATAGATGGACCGATTTAAATTACAAACCTTGTTTACAAGTCTAGGCACGATAAAACCGTCAGGCTGTTGCATATAAACATCCTCCAAAAGGTTTCCGTTAAGGAAAACGATTTTAACATCTATCCGAATGGATTTAATCATGGCAACGGGTGAGAAAGTTTCGTCGTAATCGACACCATGTCATTGACGATACCCCTTCGCTACAAGCCTAGCTTTGTATGTTTGTACGTTGCTTCCATGTCGGTCTTCTTCTTGAAGATCCATTTGCATCCAATAGGCTTTACGCCTTCTGGTGCATCAACCAGTGTCCAAACTTGGTTGGTGTACATGGAATCCATTTCGGACTTCATGGCCTTTTGCCATAAAGCGGAATCGATATCTTGTATCGCTTCCTCATACGTAGCCGGTTCGTTATCCTCAATGAGATTAATATCTACATGAGGTGAGATCAGAAACCAATACCTCTCAGGTTGGTTCCTGACTCTCTCCGACCTACGCGGTCCTTGTGTAATAGAAGATTGTGGTACAGTCTCATCCCGGATGGACTGTTCTTGTTCTGTTGAGGATTCTATGCCAGGAACAGTATGACTCCGAATTTCATCGAGTTCTAATTTCCTCCCACTAACCACTATATTTAGAAATTCCTTCTCAAGGAAAACCGCATGTAGAGCAACAAATACTTTGTTCTCTCATGGGTGATAGAAGTAATATCATTTGGTTTCCCTTGGATATCCTACGAATAGGCATTTATCCGATTTGGGCTCAAGTTTGGTACCTTCCAAACGTTTGACGTATGCCCAGCATCCCCAAATCTTTAGGAATGAGAAACCCGGTTTCTTTCCTGTCCATATCTCATATGGTGTCTGTTGTACAGACTTTGACGGAACCTTATTCAAAATAAGAACTGCACTTTTTAATGCATATCCCCAGAAGGAAATAGGTAGCTCAGTGCGACTCATCATAGACCTTACCATGTCCAACAGAGTTCGGTTTCTCCGTTCGGATACACCTTTTAATTGCGGTGTTCCAGGAGGTGTCCACTGTGAAACAATACCATATTCTTTCAAGTAATATAGAAACTCATTGCTCAAGTATTCGCCACCACGGTCCGACCATAATGTCTTTATACTTTTACCGGTCTATTTTTTAACTTCGTGTCGAAACTCTTTGAATTTCTCAAAAGTTTCCGACTTGTGTCTCATAAGATACACATAACCATAACGTGATGCATCATCCGTAAAGGTTACGAAGTATTCGTATCCACCTCTAGCCTGGCTAGACATGGGCCCACAAACATCACTATGAACGAGGGATAACAGTTCGGTGGCGCGTACACCTTTACCGCTAAAAGGTGATTTAGGCAGTTTGCCTAATAAGCAAGATTCGCAGACGTCATATGAATTTGGATCAAATCCGTCCAAGTACCCACTCTTCGAAAGTGTGGATATGCGAGTCTTATTAATGTGTCCCAGACGATAGTGCCACATATAAGTTTCATCTTTGTTACTTAGTTTGAGCCTTTTGTTTGTTACTTTATATGTTTGAGATTGATTTATATTCAAAATATAAAGACCATTATTAGCATCAGCAGAACATATCTCAAAATCTCTTATAAACAAAACACACAGTGTTTCGGAATACAAAAGTGTACCCGCATTGGGTCAAATAAGATACAGAGATAATATTCCTAGTCAAACTAGGTACATAATAACAGTCTGAAAGTTTAAGTACATGCCCCAAAGGCAGTTCTAAAACAAAAGTGCCAACGACCAAAACGGCGACTGGTGCCCCATTTCCAACGCGTAGATCAATCCCCCCTGAGGTCAGTCTCCTGCTAATCTATAGATCCTGCACATCAGTACATATGTGAGTACCACAACCAGAATCAAAAATCCAATTTTTAAAACTAGAAGTAGCAATGTTTGTTTCAATAACAAACATACCTGAAGCCGGTGCCTTGCCCGCTTTAATCTCCTTCTGAAGCGCCTTGTACTCGCGGCAGTCACGCTTCCAGTGACCCCACTTGCCGCACTGTAGGCAAACATCCTGAGATTTGTCATTTGGCTTCCCAGAAGCCTTTGACGATTTGGCCTTGCCCCTTTTGTTATGCTTCTTCTTTTGCACACCTCCAGTTGCCTTGGGCCTAGCCCTAGGTGCATGAGATGTCGATGCAAAGTGCGCCTCGCGCTTGTTGCCCTTATGAAGCTCATTCTCAGCCTCCTTGAGAGTTGACAGTAACTCTCCAAGAGTATCACTATTTTTCATCAAATTATAATTTATGATGAACTGTCTCCAGGAATCGGGGAGAGATTGCAGGATCATATCCACAGTAATCTCAGCCTCAAAGACTATCCCCATGTTGGCCAGCTCATCAATGTCAGCAATCATCTGTGCCACGTGGGACTCAACAGACATGCCTTCTGTCATCCGTGAGCGAAAGAACTTCTTCACTAACTCGTACCTCTGCATCCTCTTGTTAGAGCGATGCAGATCTTGCAACCTCGCTAACATATTATACGGATCCAAGTCCCTATTTTGTCTACGAAAATGCTGAGTCATCAAAGCAAGCATAATGGACTGAGTTGTGTCACAATCATCGCTGTGAGTCTTCCAAAGCTCCAGCTCAAGTGTCTTATTCGGTCTGGGCTTAGGCCCAAGAGGTCTCTGTAAAGTATACAATAGCCTCTCTGAACCTAGGACAATCCTAAGGTTCATTTCCCAATCTGCAAAGTTCGTGCCCTTAAAGACATTTTCTCCCATGATAATGTCGCGGACATTTCCCTTCCTGTCATCTTGACTACGATAGTCCAACTATCTAGTCAACGATAATGGGTACAGTCTAACTGTTACATAGAAAAATAACAATATATTAGTCCAACTAATAAAGCAATTTTGATGAAATTATTTGAAAGTGCGTAAAGCTAAGTATCTGAATGAAATTGCAAATTCAATACTAGCCTCTCACTATTTTTTGGCGAGCCTCTAACCCTCTGTCGAGTACTCGGGAAACATAGTTTCCTAGTGGGCTAGGATCCCGTTAAATAACACACAACCTTGACTTTGGCCAACAAGCTGTATGAAACTTAACTAGGTAGATCTCGAAGATCAATTGGATCTCATCCAATTCCTAGATCCGGTAGGTGGACATCCAAGTCTGAAACATATATACAGTATATATGCCAATATATCCAATATATTTTCCTAACCTTTTTCCTATGAATCAACTAAGCCTTGGCTTTGGCACAACAAGCTTAATGATTCCAGTTAAGCGGGACCCATTGACATAGAAAGCTTCGTAATCAATGTCGATGGACAAGAAGTGATCTTGACTTTGGCCAACAAATCACAACTTGGACAAGACACCGATATACAACAAAACTTTCATGATTCAAACACATCCGTAATTGACAAAGGTCTTGACTTTGGCCAACAAACCAATGCCAACTTTGGATCTTGAGTAAGAATCACTCAACGGAAGGAAAAACGCTTAATATGTTTTTGAGGGTTTTTCGCGTAAATTGGCCTCCAATTTATTATCTTTGATTAGGTCTCATCATACACCCTTAAGCATGCTTCTAAAATATCATAAGGCGCAAAAGTAAATTAATAACGATATACGGATGGATATTTAAACAGATTATTCCTAGAACAAATCGCTCATTTTCCTCTCCCCGACTAGAACTATTCTAACTCCTACCCAATTACAAAATACAATAAAGAAACCTCATTTACATTGAGGGGAATAGGTGAGAAGAGAATTACAAGAGTAAAGAGATTAAAGGCTGGACACGCATGCCTAATTTAATAAATTCTAAATTTATTACAATTTCCAAAATTGCCCTTGCCCTTCTAATATCCATCCGATATACATTATTCATACAACACATTTATGTATTCAAACAAAACATGTTATTCAATCAATCTAAAACAATGATTTGATTTGCGCGAGTCCAACTCGTTTAAGAATAAATACTTTTAAGTACGTATTCTTGAATTATATCGAACTACAACTTTAAATCCAATTTATTTGTATTCAATACTAATTCTAATTTAATTCCAAATTAAATATTTACACTTATATATTTACCTTAAAGACTTGGATTCCAAATCCAATTTTGGTGGGTCTCAAAGGCCTAATAACATCCAATGTCATTTTAATTAAAGTCCAATGGGCTTTTAATTGATTCTTATGGCATGGGCTTTGGCCATAATGGATCAAACCCAAAATGCCAAGGCCCAATAGGAATCACCCTATTGCCATCAAATCAATTTAGGCCCATTAGGCCCAATTAAATTCTTTAAAGGGCCAAGTGATGTATTTGGACTTCATGGAATTGGTTTTAGACCCAATTGGATCAAATCCAAAAGTCCAAAACCAAACTTGGTCAAACCAAGCCCATTAAGCCCAAATACACACTTTTAGCCCAATAAACTTTAAAGGCCAATTATTACAATTTTAATATTCCAAATATTATAATTATTATAATTAAAGTGTATTAGTCATGATTAATTAATTAAACTCAATATTTCCAAAATACCAATTAACTTAATTAATCATGCTTAATCCAACAATTCATGCTCAACACAAATTGAGGCCAAAAAACATCATTTTATGCTTAACATAAATTGAAGCCTAAATACATCATTTCATGTTCAACATGGTCTTTGATTTTAACATAAACATTATTGACTTTGATTCTAATCCAATCAAACGAACAATCAACATTTAAACATGCATTTAAACACATCATTTTATGTTACAAAAATAAAAAAACTGCACTGTGGACTGCATGTTACATTCGGCCATGATAAGCTTTTTTTAATTTTTGATTCATTCAATTTATTTCAAATGTAATCATGCATAACTCTAAGTTATCATATTCTAAACATGCTAAAAGCATCAATTTGAAAAAATCATGTTCAAACCATAAAAGCCCCAAATTTTATGCTCAAGAACCCTAAAATTTTTCATGCTTAAAATTGGCTCATGATACCATTGTTAGTGTTCCTAGAACATGCCAAGGATCTAATAAGCATGAAAAACATTGAAGAAGAACATTATAAGTTTCAGAATACTTACAACGAACAGATTTGAGCTTTTAAAAAAATTTGTGAAGATGATCTCCAAGATCCAAGCAAAGTGTTGATTCCAACTCTTGAAGATGTTTCCCTATCACCTTTGTTGACTTGCTAAAGTGTTAGCTTTTGATTTGAAGAATAAAATCAAAGAGAGAGATGGGATGAAGTTCACGCCCAAGGAGAGAAGTGCTAGGGTTTTTCTTTTTCAACTTGTGTCAAGTGAGTAGAGATTTGTTTTGGTTTTGACCCATTTCACCAAAACTTGGTAGTTGGGTAAATGGTTTTACCAAAACCAATACAAGGTGGTTGGTTGGTTGGTGGCTTGGCATAAATGCAAACTACCACCACCTACCACACACATGTGAAGTGGGCCATACTTATTTGAATTCAAAATTCAAATATCTCTACGAACATTTGCCGCGGCTCGGTTCCGTTTAATCCGATTAAACAAACTGTTGGACAAAATGACCCATAGCGTCACTATTTGCACAGATCATTGTGTTGTTGTAGCAAATTAACTATGTGACAAGGAAATTGCACTCTCATCATTTGTGATTAGATCACCTTATATGTATAAATGAAAAGAGATCCCTATGATTAGTTCCTGGATTGAGAATGATATGAGACAGTATCAATCCCCGAAGGATTAATCATTAAATATCCCTAGCCGAAGTATTATCGAGACTGGACATCGATAATTCGGAATAGGCTAGTATTGCACTTGTGCGCGTTGTGAGGGCACAACGGCATAGTTCTCATATATATAAGTATCAGATACTTATGCAAGTGCGATAGGAGGTCGTGTTTCACCGATGGTACGGGAAACAGCTTCGCTCTGGATAGACCCTTCAGAATCCCATTGGTATTATGACTATGTGTCTATGGGAGGCCGAAATCAAGGTAGGTGTGTATAGTCTTAACCTGAGACTTACATCGCTAATACTTGCGATAATCGGTAGACTTTGGTCTTGGTGGTACAGGGCTTTAACCGGTTCTGAGTACACCACTTCTGGGTTTATCCGAGAGTCGTAGTGTATTGGGTGTGATGTCAAGACGGAAGTATCACTTCAGTCATAGTGGAGATGATGTCACGCAGGATACGGTACTAGTGCTCTTGAGTGTTGGCAACCAATCGGGATATTGTGACCAGGTCATGAATATCCGATTATAGAGACTTTGTTACCAGACATCCGATATGTGTTTCGGACGGGGCAGACACTTATCCAGCCCCAGCCCTAGCACGTGACTATCCGATACTGGACCGATATGCACAATACTTAGTATACTACGCTTGATACAGATCTATATATTCCTATAAGAATATTTCTGGAGAATTGGGTAGGCATGGCGCTTTGCTAGAAGCCAACCTTGTCTTGTAAATCGGTATAAACGTAGTACGAGGTACTTACGTCTTCGGATAGTCCGACGACCGAATTTACTGCCAACATATCCGGAGATCTCATGGGTCGGTTCCCGAAGATTCACCGATGACGTATGACTCGCACTTTAATTAATCTGGGATTAATTAGAAGAGAGAGAAAATTAATCTGGGATTAATTCGATGAGAGAGAAAATTAATCTGTGATTAATTACGGAGACATTTTATCTCGGATAAAATATCATTAAAGAGAGAGAACGATTAATTTGGAATTAATCGATAAATTAATATATTCGATATATTATAACGAAATTAGATTTCGATGCGAAATTGAAATTGGATTTCAATTCGGGCGTACGAATTAATTTAGAATTAATTCGTTAGTGACGTGAATAGTGATTTCGCTAGGCGTAATCATTTAATTACGATGCGACGGAAAATTCGTTAATTTGGAATTAGCGAATCCGAGCCCGAGAGTGATTGCGAGCACATTCGTATTTCGAATTCGAGCACGGCACGCAAGTCACATCAAGCGTTAAATCGCTAGTCACATCAAGCGTCAAATCACTTATCACTTTGAGTGATGTGACATGACATGTTGTCACTTTATTAAAGTGACATAATGTGAATAGTGAAAGGTGATGGTTTGAAAGTTGATAGGACTTGTACCTTTTTGACTTTTGAAATTAAGAAATTAATTAAGAAATTAATTAAAAGCCCATGGACTTTAATTAAATAAACGTTGGACGTTAATTGGGCTTTGAGACCCATAACGATTGAATTTGGAATTTAAATCGTAGAAGGTTCGTTAATAAAAGTGTAATATTTAATTTGGAATTAAATAGTGAATTAGAATTAAATGCGTATTAAATTAGATTTAATTATGTAGTTTAATTTAATTCGAGAATTCGTACTTTGAGTACTTATTCGCAAAACGAGTTTGACTCAAACAAAAATCAAATCGTTGTTTGAACATTGGATGATCACTAATTATCAGATTAATTAATTGGATTAGATTGATTGATAACATGCTTGTATGAATACATGGTTGCGATGCGTGAATAATGTATATCGGATGGATATTAGTCGGGTGGGACAATTTTGGAAATTGTAATAAATTTGATTTATTAAATTGGACCTGCGTGTCCAGCCTTATCACCTATATACTCTTTGTATTCTCTTCTCACCTATTCCCCTCATTGTAAATGAGGTTTCTTTAGAAGTGTAGTGTAACGGGTAGAAGCAAATACATGTGCTAGTTTTGGAGAGAGAAAATGAGAGATTTGATCTAGGATCAATGTAAAGTATCCATCCGCATATCATTATTATTTTATTTCATATGCGCTTTATTATGTGTTTAGAATGCATGTTTAAGGGTGTATGATGATGAGACCTTAACAAAGATAATAAATTGGTTGCCAATTGCACGCGAAAAACCCTCGCTCAATATCAAGTGTTTTTCCTTCCATTGAGTGATTCTTACTCAAGATCCGAGATTGGCATTGGGTTGTTGGCCAAAGTCAAGCCCTTTGTCCGTCGAAGATGTGTTTGAATCACGAGAGTTTTGTTCCATATCGGTGTCTTTTCCAAGTTGTGGTTTGTTGGCCAAAGTCAAGACCACTTCTTGTCCATCGACATTGATTACGAAGCTTTCCATGGTCAATGGGTCGCGCTTGACTGGGATCACTAGGTTTGTTGTGCCAAAGCCAAGGCTTAGTTGATTCAGAGGAAAAAGGTTAGGTAATACATTGGATGTATTGGCATATATAAGATATATGTTTAGGATTTGGATATCCGCCTACTGGATCTAGGAATTGGATGGGATCCAATTGATCTTCGAGATCTACCTAGTTAATTATCATACAATTTGTTGGCCAAAGTCAAGATTGTGTGATATTTAACGGGATCCTAGCCCACTAGGAAACACGGTTCCCGAGTACTCGACAGAGGGTTAGAGGCTCGCCGAAAAATAATGGGAGGCAAGAATTGAATTAGCAATATTCGTTCAATTACTCGCCATACGTGCTCATTCAAATTATTTCGTCGTTAGATTAAATGTTAGTTGGACTAATATTTAAAATTGTTGTTTTAATAAAACAGTTGGACTGTATTATAGTTGATTATATATAATTGGATTATATTAATCAATATGTTTGAATTAATTAATTTCAGTTTACAGTTGATTTTATAATTGGATTATAGTAATCAATGTAATTGAGGTTAATTAATGTAAATTATATTTGATTATATAGTTGGACTATTATAATCATTATAATCAATAGTACCACAAATCGTTGATTAAATAGTTGGACTATTAGAATCAAGATAAAATGAAAGATTAGTGTTTAAAATATAATCCTGGGTGAAAATGTATTTAAACGACTTCAATTTTCAAATTGGGAATAATTTCAAGATGGTCTTGGAAATTAATAAATTATTTTATTTGATAAAATAATGAATTATGCCTAAAGCCCGGAATTAAGCGATTAAGTGGAATATGAAATTTGGAATATTCATATAATGATAACTTTAGCGCTTAATCCATTAAGCTTGTCGTAGTAGACTCCCTAATTTCTGAATCAGAATTAAGGATTAGGTCTTCTAGGAAGATAATAGGACAAATCCAAAGAAGGAATTGAAGACGAGCAAGGCCCTTACTTCAAATATGTTTGTCATAATTATGTTCACAACTAGTATTGAAATTGGATTTTAAATACTTAGTATGATGCATAAATATGTACTGTTGTGCAGAATCTGTTTTGAACAGGATACTGACTTCAGACGAGATTTCTCTGCGAATTGAAAACGGGACGATAGTCGCTGTTTTAACCGTAGATACCTAAGTTTAGGAACTGCCCTTCGGGTGTGTACTTAAATTAGGAAACTGTTAAAATGTAACTAGTTTGACTAGAAACATTATCTCTATATCGCGTATAACCCGCTGCGGGTGTACCTTTATATTCTAGAACACTAAAGTGTTTTATTATATAAAGATGATATTGAGATAAACACATTAGATGTGAATAACAGCATTTATATTTTGAATATAAATAATATCTCAAATACATAGCATGACAAATAAATAGCTCAAACTGATTTGATCAGTTAAGAAACTAATTGTGGCATTGTTGTCTGGGACACAATCAAACAAGACTCGTATATCCACACTTTCGAAGAGTGGGTACTAGGACTACTTTGATTCCATTCAAATAAAGTCTACGAATCTAGTTTATTGGGCAAAGTGCCTATAGCACTATTTACTTGGTAAAAGTGTAAATGCCACTGATCTGTTAGCCCTAGTTCATAATGAAGCAAGTGGGTTCATGTCTAGCTAGGCTAGAGATGGATATGAATATTTCGTGACCTGTACGGATGTGGCATCGCGTTATGGTTGTGTGTTTCTTTTGAAACACAAATCGGAAACTTTCGCAGTTTCGACACGAAATAGACAAACAGATCAGCTAAAGTATTAAACCGTCACGGTAAGACTGTAATGAAAATACTTAAGCAGTAAGTATCTCGTATATTTGAAAGAGTATAGTATTCTTTCAATGAGGACTCCTCCCGGAACACGTCATTTTGACGGTGTTTCCGAACAGGATTACCCGAATTTTATTAGACATAATAAGGTTAATCACAAGTCGCTTTGAGCTACCATTTCCTTCAACGGATAAGCTTTAAACAGTGCAAGAACTTATTTTGAATAAGGTTCCATAATAATCTGTTTGACAGATATCATATAAGATATGAACGGGGATAGAAACCGGGTTTCTCATTCCTGACTATTTGGGTATGCTTGGCATATGTTTGGATGATACCAAACTAAAACCCAAATATGATAAGTGCCAATTGTAGGTCATCCTAGGGATACCATAAGTATTGTACTTATACACCTCACAAGAGAACAATTAGATTGTTGCTCACCATGCGGTTTTCCTAAGAGGAATACCGATATGCAGTGGTAAGTGGGAGGATAGTATAACTCGATGAAAATCGGAGTAATATTGTTCGAGGCATCGAATCATAATGGAGCATAAATAGTTCATCAAAGATGAAACCATACCATTAATCTTCGAATACACAAGAACTGCGTAGAACAGAGAGAATTAGAAATAAAAACCTGGGGTATGGGTTTCTGATCTCATCTCACAAAAGATGTTTATCTTATTGAGTAATACCAACTGGCTACGTATAAGGAAGTGATACTAGGTATTAACTCCCTTATTATGGCAAAGTGCCATATAATCCGAAATGGATTCCATGTATATCAACCAGTTTGGATACTAGTTGATGTACCACATGGCATTGTGCCTACTAGTACTATATAAGTCTTCAAGTAAGACGTACATGGATGGAAACATATCAACGTATAAAGCTAGGCTTTTAACGGAAAGGTATCGTTATCGATATTGTGTTGATTACGATTCAACCTTTTACCTATTGCCACGGTAGATCCATTTGGATGATGCTTGCTAACGCGAGCATAAGTTCTTGGAATTATCATTTTGATGCAATCATAATGGTGTATGATTTAATTCAAAATGAAAAGTAATTCTTGTGTATATAAGGAGGTTAGTGGGAGCGCACTGACAGTGACTGTCCTATAAAATAATGATAATATGTCATTTCTTGGAAATGATATTCCCATAAAATAAATGTCGGCGAAAGCTTGGCTTTCGAAATACTCTCCGTGGAACTGTACATTGAAAAATGTACAAGACCTGGTGTATCATACGCTTTGAGCATATGGATTCACAAACAGGCTAATCTAGGTGATAGTCACTGGATTGATGTTAGGAACATCCGTTAGTATCTTAGAGAACTAAGGATGCTGTCTTAGTCTATGGAGAAGGAGAACTTGAAGTGACTGAGATCACTGTAGCAAGTTTCCTATAACCGATAAAGACGACTAAAAGTCGCAAACGGTACTATACAGTTTGAATAACGGTGCAGTGAGTTGGAAATCTTCCAAGCAAGATACTGTTACCGAATAAACAATAAATGCGGGTTAATTGCAGCAGTTGAGGCAGCAATAGAAGTCATTTGGGTCGATACATATCTAATTAGATTAGATATAGTTCTGTTAGCAGCTGAGCTAGGCATCAGCACAGGCTAAAGAATTAATGGTCTCATCAACGACCCAGATACATACTTACATATTCATCTGATTCGTTCGGATTATACATCGTGGCGATGTGATGATCGAATAAATCGCATCAAGATGATAATCATGCAAATCCGCTGACGAAAGCTTTTCTCAGCAGTTTGAGCCAACCGTACATAGTTCGGGTGTGGGACACTTGAGTGACTGGCTATGTGCCAAGTGGGAGATTGTTGGACAAAATGACCCATAGCGTCACTATTTGCACAGATCATTGTGTTGTTGTAGCAAATTAACTATGTGACAAGGAAATTGCACTCTCATCATTTGTGATTAGATCACCTTAGATGTATAAATGAAGAGATGATTAGTTCCTGGATTGAGAATGATATGAGACAGTATCAATCCCCGAAGGATTAATCATTAAATATCCCTAGCCGGAGTATTATCGAGACTGGACATCGATAATGCGGAATAGGCTAGTATTGCACTTGTGCGCGTTGTGAGGGCACAACGACATAGTTCTCATATATATAAGTATCGGATACTTATGCAAGTACGATAGGAGGTCGTGTTTCACCGATGGTACGGGAAACAGCTTCGCTCTAGATAGACCCCTCGGAATCCCATTGGTATTATGACTATGTGTCTATGGGAGGCCGAAATCAAGGTAGGTGTGTATAGTCTTAACCTGAGACTTACATCGCTAATACTTGCGATAATCGGTAGACTTTGGTCTTGGTGGTACAGGGCTTTAACCGGTTCTGAGTACACCACTTCTGGGTTTATCCGAGAGTCGTAGTGTATTGGGTGTGATGTCAAGACGGAAGTATCACTTCAGTCATAGTGGAGATGATGTCACGCAGGATACGGTACTAGTGCTCTTGAGTGTTGCGCAACCAATCGGGATATTGTGACCAGGTCATGAATATCCGATTATAGAGACTATGTTACCAGACATCCGATATGTGTTTCGGACGGGGCAGACACTTATCCAGCCCCAGCCCTAGCACGTGACTATCCGATACTGGACCGATATGCACAATACTTAGTATACTACGCTTGATACAGATCTATATATTCTTATAAGAATATTTCTGGAGAATTGGGTAGGCATGGCGCTTTGCTAGAAGCCAACCTTGTCTTGTAAATCGGTATAAACGTAGTACGAGGTACATACGTGTTCGGATAGTCCGACGACCGAATTTACTGCCAACATATCCGGAGATCTCATGGGTCGGTTCCCGAAGATTCACCGATGACGTATGACTCGCACTTTAATTAATCTGGGATTAATTAGAAGAGAGAGAAAATTAATCTGGGATTAATTCGATGAGAGAGAAAATTAATCTGGGATTAATTACGGAGATATTTTATCTCGGATAAAATATCGTTAAAGAGAGAAAACGATTAATTTGGAATTAATCGATAAATTAATATATTCGATATATTATAACGAAATTAGATTTCGATGCGAAATTGAAATTGGATTTTAATTCGGGCGTACGAATTAATTTAGAATTAATTCGTTAGTGACGTGAATAGTGATTTCGCTAGGCGTAATCATTTAATTACGATGCGACGGAAAATTCGTTAATTTGGAATTAGCGAATCCGAGCCCGAGAGTGATTGCGAGCACATTCGTATTTCGAATTCGAGCGCGGCACGCAAGTCACATCAAGCGTCAAATCGCTAGTCGCATCAAGCGTCAAATCACTTATCACTTTGAGTGATGTGACATGACATGTTGTCACTTTATTAAAGTGACATGATGTGAATAGTGAAAGGTGATGGTTTGAAAGTTGATAGGACTTGTACCTTTTTGACTTTTGAATTAATTGTTGTGTATATATATTTTATTCATTTACTTGGTAAATGGTAAAAAGAATATATGTATATAAAAAGCATTTTCTCTCTCTTGAAAACATAGTTCACGGTTTTGGCATTTTGGAGCCAAAACCTCCTCTCTTCTTCTCACGGTCAAGGTGACCGATTCTTCATCTATTTTTTTCTGTTTTTTCACACAAAATGGAGAAGCTAATGATCTTGTTGCAAGATCTAAGTGCTAGCACACTCATGGAGGAATACAAAGGTGATAAGGAAGTGATTTTGTGAGCTTGGAATCTCAAAGCTTGGAGCTTTAATGGAGGTCTTCAATGGCAGAAAATGGAGGATTTTCACAGCCCAAATATGCACCCAACTGCAGTTCCAAATGGCCAAAACCGAGCTCCATGGAGGAAGAAAAAGGCTTGTGTTCTTTGCATCTCAAACCAATCATTGTGAGTATATGTTTCCGCCATTATTCCTTGATGTATTCATGTGATTTTATGCTTGATTTGGATGATTCTTGGGACCTAAATTAGAACTCAACACGAACCTTCGTTGCTAAATAATTAAATCTAATTTAATTAAATAACGATGTCTCACAAATATAATTAAATGCCTAATCCTAACCAATCAAATATATTGTATTCCTAATCTAGCCAAGACATGTCCCCCAATCAAATCCATTGCTTTCCTTATCTAGCACTAAATCATATCCTAATTGAATGCACCAAATCCCTTCCTTGTGCGACAAGGTGAGGCCCTAACCCTTCTCTATATAAACAACCCCTAACCAAAGCCATCCCCTCTCTTACACAACAATATTATTCACGCCCAAGCCCTAGAGACACATACTATTCACGACCATAGAAGAGAGGGAAGCTCTCCATTCACGCCAATCACAAGAGTAAGTAACAAAAAAAATATTCTTTTCATCTCCTCCACTCCATAGCCGAACACATCACCCTCCTCAACCCCTCCATAGCCGAAAATAACAAGCCTTTATACCCTCCTAAAGCCACCGAAACCAGCCCTATACAGCAGCCCTCCATCACCGAAAATTACAACCAAAAAACGCACTGCAGTGAAGACAAAAAAACTGCACTGTTTTACACTCCCAAACAGCAGCAAAATGACCCTAAAATAGCCCCTAAAACACTAAAAAACTGCATAAAAAACTGCACTTTTAATCCTTAAGATATCACAAAAAAATTGCACTTAAAGCCTTTAAAAAACACTCAAAACAGTCCACCTAAACGCCAAAACAGTGACCTGAAATAGTGAGCAGAAAATAAAGAGAAAACATCAGCAAAACGGAGGCCAAACAGCAAGCAAAACAGTGAGCTAAGATGCTAAACCAGTGAACCGTAGAAGTTGAGGAGCTTTACCCTTCCGATCTCCGTGAAACACAAGTCCGAAATTCGGCAAAAAAGGTTAGACCTGAGGGTATTTTCCACATTCGTTTTCTGTTTTATTTTTATTATTTATTGAATTGTATTTGCATGATTATTATTGCATGATGCATGTTGTGGCCCTTGAATAAAATGGAAAATGTGTCGCCTCTCGTGGTATATAGGATGGAAACCCGGACATAAATTTCATAGCCGATTCCGAATGGACAATAGTATGATATGCACTCGGGATACAACTCCACGTACCACTTGAGTAAACGGCGCATATTTTGTTTTATGTTGTCTTGATTCGTTTATTATTTCGCCATTTAAATTTCTGCATGTTATTTATTTACGTAAAGATGAGAAAAGCGCATGGGCTTAGTAAGTGCGATGAAAGGTCCTCTAATTGAAGAGGTTAAAATCCTTTACCACGATGCTTCGCCGTGCCGGACGATGTATATTCGATTGGATGTGAGATATGTTCAATCGGGTATACAAAATCTGATATCTTTGTATTTACTTTTTTTTATATATATGCATTGTGTTAATTGCGCATGGGCTTAGTAAGTGCGATGAAAGGTCCTCTAATTGAATAGGTTAAAATCCTTTACCACGATGCTTCGCCATGCCGGATATCTTTGTATTTACTTTTGTTTCATATATATGCATTGCATTAATTGCGCATGGGCTTAGTAAGTGCGATAAAAGGTCCTCTAATTGAAGAGGTTAAAATCCTTTACCACGATGCTTCGCCGTGCCGGATATCTTTGTATTCACTTTTGTTTTATATATATGCATTGCATTAATTGCGCATGGGCTAAGTAAGTTTGATGAAAGGTCCTCTAATTGAAGAGGTTAAAATCCTTTACCACGATGCTTCGCCGTACCGGATATCTTTGTATTCACTCTTGTTTTATATATATGCATTGTGTTAATTGCGCATGGGCTTAGTAAGTGCGATGAAAGGTCCTCTAATTGAAGAGGTTAAAATCCTTTACCATGATGCTTCGCCGCACCGGATATCTTTGTATTTACGTTTGTTACATGTATATGCATTGCATTATGTGCGCATAGGCTTAATAAGTGGGATTAAAGTCCTCTATGTCGAGGGGTTAAAAGCCTTTACCACGATGTTTTACCGTGCTTCTTGCCGTGTGATTTATCTTTTAGCACATCATTGCTCTATTCACGCATGTATTATAAAATCCCATATAGTCATCCTTATCTTTGTACGCATCGTAATGAAAAGCACATTTATTCCATTGGTCGCATCATTTACTTTAATCTTGGCTTTACGTATTATAATTTATACATCCATGTTATGATGACATGTGAACATTATTTCTTGTGGTATATCGGATGGAAACCCAGACGTAAATTCCGTAGCCGATTCCGAATGGACGGTAGTGCGGTCTGTACTTGGGATACAATTCCACGTACCACTTAGAAAAGTGCTCACATGTGTATTTATGTCCATATTAGTTATCTTCTTTTGCATCACGTCATAGCATACTTACTTTAATGTCTAATTGCATCCTTAATTGTCTTTTTGCATTATGCACCTAGTTGATTTTTTTTATTATGCATGAATATGTAATGGTCATTTGTTTAGGTTTCCGCGTGTATAAGTAAGAAATGTTTATGAAAATTACATGTTCATCATTATCTGATTCCCTTTTATGTGTGCTTATGTGATTATGGCGTGCTTGCATTTTCATGAATACAATATGCCTATGAAGTTATATATTTGTCGCTGTAACGACTTATTTTGAAAGCATGCAAACTTAGTTATAGGATTTAATTTCATGAATATTTAGATTTAAACTTTATCATTTTGCACATATGAACTTAGAAGCATGATACCCTTGGAAATAAGTGTTACTTAGGCTTGATTAAATTATTACACAAATTCTTTCATTACAAGTGACATAAGTAAGGGACCATTCCGAACCCAATGGTTTGAGGTCTTCCATTGTGAGGGGTGAGTGCGGCCTTAAATCTCATTTTCCCGGTTTACACCGGGTGGCGACTCCATCATTCTCCGGTTTAGTCCCCCGTGGATACTCCGTACTCCCAACAGGGCCGCGAGCCCGGAACAGCATGCGTCGCCCAGATTCCTGTGTCACCACAGTCTGGCGACTCCACTGGAGATAGAGAATCGGCCCCGAAATATTGTCTTGTAATCTTTAGATTGGTGTTTTAATTGACCATGTCTATAGTGGGTAGAATGAGGGCTTGATCAAAGACATTTTAAGGCTAGGTAATAGTTTGGTGCTTCCTTCATTCACTACCTTTCGAGGAAAAGCTGTGGAGGCACCTAAATAGTCACTACCCTTGGCTTGTTGTGATAGACTAATTTGGAGGACTTGTTGCTTATTCCTGTCACCAAGCGATAAGAGCCTAAGAGGCTTGGGTATTTAAGAGAGTTCGCTCCACCCTCCCTCTGAGGAATCTGCAACAAGAAATCCATTTGACAGTTAGTCACACACCATGACTTGTTGGCACATACCGCAAGGTATAAAAAAGGTGCGCTTGCTTGGTTGCTCGAACCCTTGAGTGGGGAGACCTAGTTGTGGGCAATCCTTCGCCAGCAAGAGTTTTTGTCTATACTCTCACGAACCCACCCATAGACAAGGGTTGTATGGCTAAAGTAACAATTATTTCCTTGAGCATATGCTTGTGGACCATCCTCATTTGGATGTAGTTGGACTTTTTGTCAGAAATGCGAACTTGCTGGGCCATTTAAACTGGGGTGAGTTTGTATCCTATGACCAGTAGGCCCAAAGCTTCTGAAATGTTGATGAGCCATCTTGTAGAATTTACTGTTTATGCTTGAATTATCTGCATGCTTGTGTTTGGGAACATCGTCGTTTGGATCCATTTGGACCATTTGTCATGGGATATGGGCTTGTTGGGCCATTTAAACTGGGGCAAGAACGTATCTTATGATGATTGGGCCAAAGGCCTCTAAATGTTGATGGGCCATTTTGTGACTGTGTTCGGAACATTACCATTTGGATGTAGTTGGGCTCCTTGCCATGAGATGCGAACTCGTTGGGCCATTTAAACTGGGACGAGTTCACTCCTATGACATTTAGCCCAAAAACTTCTAAAATGATAATGGGCCGATTTGTTTGAGAATTTTAATTAATTTAGTATGTCCTATATGTTATATGCATCTTATGCACCTCATACATTCATACATCATGTTAACACCCTATATGTCTCAAAAAGACATAATAGATTCCCGTTGGGATAGGGAAAAGGAAGACTCACTAAAAGACAGTAACAAATATGAGTACACCAGAAAATGAGGTATCCCGTATGGATCAGTTTGAGAACAGTCTCGCCAAATTTACTGAACAGATGCAAGCCTTGACTACTGCTATGGCAAAGATGACTGTGCCCCATGCTGGGGGAAATCCTGAGAATGTAAGGTGTGAGGTGTTGAGTTTTTATTAGGTCCCAAGATCAAATCAATGCATGAAATAATGCGTGAACACATCAACGGAGGTAGCGGAATACTCACATCGATCGGTTGAGTCGATTTGAAGACGATTTGAAGCCAAAAGCTCACTGCCTTGGTGCGCCTACTGCAGCAGTCCATGCTCACTGTCTTGGCAGTTTCGGGTCTCAAAACGAAGCTCCAAACTCCGTCGGATGAGTCCCGCCTCATGGGTGAACCACCCTACCACCTTCGCAAGACTCGTATGTGTGCTAGCACATGAATTTTCACCATGAAAATCCACCCTTGCTTCCCTTTAGCTCACGGCATTTGGCATCAAAACCAGTAACATGTTTCAGTTTGGGCGTGAGATGAGAAGAGAGAATGAGAGAGAAAGAAATGTGTAATGTATATGAAATGCATATCAAGTATATCTTATATACTTTGTTTGAAATTCAAAAGAATTTCACTTACATTTGCCTTTAATTTGCATTTGCATTTGCTTTTTAAAAGTCAAACCATTAAAGCAAAACACTATGCACATCAACTATTCACATGTCACTCAAGTCACATCTACTTTAAGTCATGTCTCAAGTCTTTTCTATCAATCAATCACATCAATCAATCACATCACTCAAAGTGACATTTGATTTGACGCTTGATGTGACGATTGATTTGACGCTTGATGTGACTTGCGTCGTCGCACTCGAATTCGAAATACGAATGCGCTCGTAATCACACTCGGGCTCGGGTTCGCTAATTCTCAATTAACGATATTTCCGTCGCGTCGTAATTAAATGATTACGCCTAGCGAATTCACTATTCACGTCGCTAACGAATTAATTCTAAATTAATTCGTTCGCCCGAATTAAAATCTAATTTTAATTCCGCGTCGAAATCTAATTTCTTTTAATATATCGAATATATTAATTTACCGATTAATTCCAAATTAATCGTTATCTCTCTCTAGACGATATTTTATCCTAGATAAAATATCTCCGTAATTAATCCAAGATTAATTTTCTCTCTCTTCAATATAATCCCAGATTATTCAAGAGTGCGAGTTGTGCGTCATCGGTGGATTATCGGGAAGCGACCCATGAGATCTCCGGATAAGTTGGCTATAAATACGGTCGTCGGTGTATCCGAATCACGTACGTACCAAGTACTACGTTCTACCAATTTACGAGACAAGGTCAACTCCTAGCAAAGTACCAAGTCTACCCAATTCTCCGGACATATCCAATTATGAATATTTAGATCTATATCAAGCGTAGTATACTAATGTATTGTGCGTATCGGCCCAGTATCGGATAGTCACGTGCTAGGGCTGGGGCTGGATAAGTGTCTACCCCGTCCGAAACACATATCGGATGTCTGGTAACTAGTCTCTATAATCGGATATTCATGACCTGGTCATAATATCACGATTGGATGCGCATCACTTAAGAGCACTAATACCGTATCCTGCGTGACATCATCTCCAATATGACTGAAGTGACACTTCCGTCTTGACATCACACCCAATACTCTACGACTCTCTGATAAACCCAGAAGTGGTGAACACAGAACCGGTCAAAGCCCCCAACCACCAAAACCAAAGTTTATCGATTATCGTAAGTATTAGCGATGCAAGTCTCAGGTTAAGACTATACACACCTACCTTGATTTCGGCCTCCCATAGACACATAGTCATAATACCAATGGGATTCCGAGGGGTCTATCCAGAGCGAAGCTGTTTCCCGTACCATCGGTGAAACACGACCTCCTATCGCACTTGCATAAGTCTCCAACACTTATATATATGAGAACTATGTCGTTGTGCCCTCACAATGCACACAAGTGCAATACTAGCCTATTCCGCATTATCGATGTCCAGTCTCGATAATACTACGACTAGGGATATTTAATGATTAATCCTTCGTGGACTGATACTGTCTCATATCATCTCAATCCAGGAACTAATCATAGGGACCTCTCTTCATTTATATATCTATGGTGATCTAATCACAAATGATGAGAGTGCAATATCCTTATTACATAGTTAATTTGCTACATCAACACAATGATCTGTGCAAATAGTGACGCTATGGGTCATATTATCCAACATGAGGAGCCTCCGAACAGATTGGGGGATGATATCCCCATTTTGATGATGATATGACTAAATATGCGGCAGATAAAATGGTTGGGTCTCAGGCAGAATTACAGAAACTTCGAGATCAAGTGGAATCGGTTACCCGCAAAGTAAGAGGTAAGCATGAAGACTTGTTGGATTATGAGGCGTTGACCTTCGAAGAGCAGCTGCCAGCTCAGTTCAAGATGCCTGATATGGCTAAGTTCAACGGGAATGGGGATCCGATGGTCCATCTCCGCCAGTACGTTGCAGTTATGAGTGCTGTGGGCTTATCGAAGTGTCAGGTACAGAAAATGTTCGGAATGTCACTTGAGGGGGCACCCGTAGTGTGGTATCACAACCTTGAGAAAAAGGTCAAAGAAGGTTGGAAGGAATTGGCAGATGCATTTCTAAAACAGTATGTTACAGACTTGGAGATTGATTTGTCACCTCGTGATTTAGAGAATACTAAGTAAAAGCCGGAGGAGAGCTTTAAGGAGTATGTGGATCGCTGGGGAGGTCAGCTTTTAAAAATACAGACTCGGCCTTCAGAGAAAGACCAGATCAAAATGATCATCAAGGGTACTAAGCCCTCCATTTATGGTAAGCTGCAGAGGATGACTTCGGTGATTACGGATTTTCGATAATTGAAGGAGACAGTTATGGATATTAAAGAGGAAGAGGCTGAAAACATAAAATTCTATGGCGAGAATAGAAGGAATATTGAGGGACCTTCAGGGACCAGGACCGCTACCGCTGAGGTCACTGCCATCAAAAGTAAGCGATTTTCCAACCTTGGCAAGCCTCTTTCAAGGGTGTTCGAAAAGCTGAAGGCGCAAGGACTTCTGGAACCCTTAGAGGCTAAACCAATTCCAAACGCTGTGCCACCCAACCTTGACCTAAGCCTATATTGTCACTTCCATCGGAGAAGGGGTCACGAACTGACAGCTGCACCCGCCTTAGGCATGAGATCCAAAACCTCATTGACTCCCACAAAATACCTGACCCAGAAAGAGAACAACCCAACGCACACAGAAATCCCCTACCCAACTACATGATCAACTCTGGCCTACCCGAAACCCTTGTCCTCCAAACTCTCAACCATTCAGCGTCATTCATGGGAATAGGGAATGACAATGGTGGAGAACCATAGGCCAATGAAGAAGGCAATGTTGCGAATAATGAAGCTGCTCCTCATAGTTTATCTAATCCTGCAATTTTAATAAAGACATTGATCCTGCCTACTTGTTTGAACCTTTTCCTGAATAATAATAAAGATATTCATTTCACCTACTTGCATGGGTTCTTTCCTTTCCACCTGTATGACATGAGTATATTTGACAAAAGCATTTAACCCTGATATTCAGAACACGGAGAATTCCCGAAAGCAGCAAGCAGAAAAGATAGGATGATCATTCAGAAATTGGGAAATGGGGCAGTGAGACTATCAGACTTGGAAGGGAATGAGCTCACCGAGTCGATTAAAGTGGAAAGGTTGAAGCAGTACTTTGCCTGAGGAAGAATTGGCGAAAGACCTAACCCAACGGGATAGGTAACTCATTCATGCATGCATGCATACACGTAACATATTTTACATCATTTTGTGTTTGTTTTACTTTGTATTCACAGGTTTTGAAGTAGAAAGAGAGAAAGCGGCAAAGACAAGCCAATCAAGAACAGCGATAGCACTGTATCAGTGTCAGCTTGGGGGCGAGGCCCATATCAGTATCAGTCTGGGGGCGATGCCCATATCAGTATCGGTCTGGGGGGCAAGGCCCACATCAGTTCAGCATCAATTTCTACCGGGTATGGCATTCTGGGGTCGAGACCGACATTAGTTTAGTATTAGTCTTGCCGGGTATGGAACTCTGGGGGCAGGGCCCACATCATTATCAGTAATGGTTCGGAAATGGACCACTCTCATATCAGTATCGGTTCGGAAATGGACCACTCTCTTATCAGCAACGGTTCGGAAATGGACCACTCTCATTATTAGTAATGGTTCGAAAATGGACTATCTCACGTCAGTAGGGTTCAGAAATGGACCATTCTCTTATCAGCAAAGGTTCGGAAATGGACCACTCTCATGTCAGTAATGGTTCGGAAATAGACTATCTCTCATCAGCAACGGTTCGGAAATGGACCACTCTCATTATCAGTAATGGTTCGGAAATGGACTATCTCACGTCAGCAGTCGGAAATGGACCACTCACTTATCAGCAACGGTTCGGAAATGGACCACTCTCATATCAGTAATGGTTCGGAAATGGACTATCTCTCATCAGCAACGGTTCGGAAATGGACCACTCTCATATCAGTAATGGTTCAAAAAGGGACCACTCTCATATCAGTAATGGTTCAGAAATTGACCACTCTCATATCAGTATTGGTTCGAAAATGGACTATCTCTCATCAACAACGGTTCAGAAATGGACCATTCTCATATCAGTCATGGCTCGGAAATGGACTATCCCTCCTCAGCAATGGTTCGGAAATAGACCACAATCTCGTCAGCTCGATGAAAATGGCACTCCGAAATGGAGCATGGTTCGGAAATGGACCACAATGACATCAGTCGCCGAAAATGGCACTCCGAAAATGGAGTACGGTTCGAAAATGAACCACTATCTCATCTCACCGAAAATGGCAGTCCAAAAATGGAGCATTATCTCATCAGTCGCCGAAAATGGCACTCCGAAAATGGAGCACAGTTCGAAAATGGACAGTCATCACTTCAGCAACGCCTCGAAAATGGGGTTCAGCATGCCGAAGATGGCACAACCAGACCAACTCAACTCAACATAACACAACAGGCAAACCGGGTGACAGCTGGCGAGCCAGGTAAGTAAAAATACATTGCATAGACTTTGATAGGATTGTCACTGTCACACGCTGCACAAGTCCCATCAAAGTGGGGGCGACTGTAGGCATTACATTTTTGCATGTGAATCCCGATGATGAGTCTCAGTTGGAGGCACTACCTTTTAAGTCACGGAAGCCGTGGGAAACGGACGTCGGATGGGAGGAGTCAAGAATTGACTCATATTCGGATTAAGTTCGCTGGTTTAGTTTCGGGTTACTTGTTGGTTGTCCATTTTAAAAATTATTCCCGGCCCAAAACACTCACAATCACCTAACCTCGGCCCAAAAATCCCAGCAAGCCCCTTGACCTTGACCTAAAACCCCTGCAAGCCCACACACCTAGCCCACATAAACTAAACCCACCAACCAAAGGCCCACACACCTACATCAAGGCCCACACGCCCATTCACCCTAATGCACACCCAAATTAAATCAAATATTAAGTTAAATATTAATTATTAATGTAATTAAGTAAAATAGTAATTAAATCATTTACCAAATTAAATAAAACATAAAATAAAATCATGCCTAATTTAAACAAATCAAATATGTTCTATACCTAAATTAAAAAGATGATATACCTAATTAAAATCAATCATAACAAATTAAAAATATTGACTTCCTAATCTAACAAATTAAATGCCTAATCCTAACCAATCAAATATATTGTATTATTAATCTAGCCAAGACATGTCCTCCAATCAAATCCATTGCTTTCCTTATCTAGCACTAAATCATATCCTAATTGAATGCACCAAATCCCTTCCTTGTGAGACAAGGTGAGGCCCTAACCCTTCTCTATATAAACAACCCCTAACCAAAGCCATCCCCTCTCTTGCACAACAATATTATTCACGCCCAAGCCCTAGAGACACATACTATTCACGCCCATAGAAGAGAGGGAAGCTCTCCATTCACGCCAATCACAAGAGTAAGTAACAAAAAAAAATATTCTTTTCATCTCCTCCACTCCATAGCCGAACACATCACCCTCCTCAACCCCTCCATAGCCGAAAATAACAAGCCTTTATACCCTCCTAAAGCCACCGAAACCAGCCATATACAGCATCCCTCCATCACCGAAAATTACAACAAAAAAATGCACTATAGTGAACGCAAAAAAACTACACTGTTTTACACGCACAACAGCAGTAAAATCACCCTAAAACAGCCCCTAAAACACTAAAAAACTGCATAAAAAAAACTACACTTTTAATCCTTAAGATATCACAAAAAAAAAACTGCACTTAAAGCCTTTAAAAAACACTCAAAACAGTCCACATAAATGCCAAAACAGTGACCTGAAACAGTGAGCAGAAAATACAGAGAAAACAGCAGCAAAACGGAGGCCAAATAGTAAGCAAAACAGAAAATCAGTGAGCTAAGACGCTAAACCAGTGAACCGGAGAAGTTGAGGATATTTATCCTTCCGATCTCCGTGAAACGCAAGTCCGAAAGTCGGTAAAAAAGGTTAGACCTGAGGGTATTTTCCACATTCGTTTTCTGTTTTATTTTTATTATTTATTGAATTGTATTTGCATGATTATTATTGCATGATGCATGTTGTGGCCCTTGAATAAAATGGAAAATGTGTCGCCTCTCGTGGTATATAGGATGAAAACCCGGACGTAAATTTCATAGCCGATTCCGAATGGATGGTAGTATGATCTGCACTCGGGATACAACTTCACGTACCACTTGAGTAAACGACGCATATTTTGTTTTATGTTGTCTTGATTCGTTTATTATTTCGCCATTTAAATTTCTGCATGTTATTTATTTACGTAAAGATGAGAAAAGCGCATGGGCTTAGTAAGTGCGATTAAAGGTCCTCTAATTGAAGAGGTTAAAATCCTTTACCACGATGCTTCGCCGCACCGGACGATGTATATTCGATTGGATGTGAGATATGTTCAATCGGGTATACAAAATCCGATATCTTTGTATTTACTTTTGTTTATATATTTGAATTGTGTTAATTGCGCATGGGCTTAGTAAGTGCGATGAAAGGTCCTCTAATTGAAGAGGTTAAAATCCTTTACCACGATGCTTCGTCGCGCCGGATATCTTTGTATTTACTTTTGTTTCATATATATGCATTGCATTAATTGCGCATGGGCTTAGTAAGTGCGATAAAAGGTCCTCTAATTGAAGAGGTTAAAATCCTTTACCACGATGCTTCGCCGTGCCGGATATCTTTATATTCACTTTTGTTTTATAATATGCATTGCATTAATTGCGCATGGGCTTAGTGAGTTTGATGAAAAGTCCTCTAATTGAAGAGGTTAAAATCCTTTACCACGATGCTTCGCCGCGCCGGATATCTTTGTATTCACTCTTGTTTTATATATATGCATTGTGTTAATTGCGCATGGGCTTAGTAAGTGCGATGAAAGGTCCTCTAATTGAAGAGGTTAAAATCCTTTACCATGATGCTTCACCGCGCCGGATATCTTTGTATTTACGTTTGTTACATGTATATGCATTGCATTATATGCGCATAGGCTTAATAAGTGGGATTAAATGTCCTCTATGTCGAGGGGTTAAGAGCCTTTACCACGATGTTTTGCCGCGCTTCTTGCCGTGTCATTTATCTTTTAGCACATCATTGCTCTATTCACGCATGTATTATAAAATCCCATATAGTCATCCTTATCTTTGTACGCATCGTAATGAAAAGCACATTTATTCCATTGGTCGCATCATTTACTTTAATCTTGGCTTAACGTATTATAATTTATACATCCATGTTATGATGACATGTGAACATTATTTCTTGTGGTATATCGGATGGAAATCCAGACGTAAATTCCGTAGCCGATTCCGAATGGATGGTAGTGCGATCTGTACTTGGGATACAATTCCACGTACCACTTAGAAAAGTGCTCACATGTGTATTTATGTCCATATTAGTTATCTTCTTTTGCATCACGTCATAGCATGCTTACTTTAATGTCTAATTGCATCCTTAATTGTCTTTTTGCATTATGCACCTAGTTGATTTTTTTTTTATTATGCATGAATATGTAATGGTCATTTGTTTATGTTTCCGCGTTTATAAGTATGAAATGTTTATGAAAATTACATGTTCATCATTATCTGATTCCCTTTTATGTGTGCTTATGTGATTATGGCGTGCTTGCATTTTCATGAATACAATATGCATATGAAGTTATATATTTGCCGCTGTAACGACTTATTTTGAAAGCATGCAAACTTAGTTATATGATTTAATTTCATGAATATTTAGATGTAAACTTTATCGTTTTGCGCATATGAACTTAGAAGCATGATACCCTTGGAAATAAGTGTTACTTAGGCTTGATTAAATTATTACACAAATTCTTTCATTACAAGTGACATAAGTAAGGGACCATTCCGAATCCAATGAGTTGAGGTCTTCCCTTGCGAGGGGTGAGTGCGGCCTTAAATCTCATTTTCCCGGTTTACACCGGGTGGCGACTCCATCATTCTCCGGTTTAGTCCCCCGTGGATACTCCGTACTCCCAACAGGGCCGCGAGCCCGGAACAACATGCGTCGCCCAGATTCCTGTGTCACCACAACTAGTATATTCCGCATTATCGATGTCTAGTCTCGATAATACTATGACTAGGGATATTTAATGATTAAACCTTTATTGATTGATACTGTCTCATATCATCTCAATCTGGAACTAATCATATGGACTTTTACCATTTATATATCAAAGTAAATAAATTACGAAATGATAAAAGGCAATTTCATTACTACATAGTTAATTTTGTACAAAAAACACAATGTCTTTTACAAACAGTGACGCTATGAGTCATAATTGTCTAACAACTTATTGCTTATGTATTTTCCATTACGGTCTTACTGAGACGGTATAATACTACAGCCGATCTGTCTGTCTATTTCGCGTCGAAACTCCAAAGGTTTCCGATTTGAGTTCTTCAAAAGAAACACATAACCATAACGTGATGCCATATCCGTTAAGGTCACGAAATATTTATATTCACATCTAGCCTAGCTAGACATGAGTCCACTTACTTCACCATGAATAGTGTTAATAGATCGATAACACTTACACTATTACCAAGTAAATAGTGTTTTAGGTACTTTACCTAATAAATTAGATTCGTAGACTTTATTTGAATAGTCAAATCAGTCCTAGTACCCACTCTTCAAAAGTGTGGATATACGAGTCTCATTTAATTGTGTCCTAGACAACAATGCCACAAATAAGTCTCTACTGATCAAATCAGTTTGAGCTATTTATCGTCATATTATATGTTTGAGATTTATTCATATTCAAAATATAAATACTGTTATTCACATCTAATGCGTTTATCTCAATAGCATCTTTATATAATGAAACACTTTAGTGTTATAGAATATAAAGGTTTATCTACAATGGTTTAAACACTGATATAAAGATAATGTTTCTAGTCAAACTAGTTACATTATAACAGTTCCTAATTTAAGTACACACTCGAAAGGTAGTTCATAAACTTAGGATTCTACGGTCGAAACAGCGACTTTCGTCTCGTTTCTGATTCGCAGATTAATCTCAGCTTGAAGTCAATATCCTGCTCACAGCAGATTCTGAGAATCAATACATATATTTTATGTACCACACTAAGTATTTTAAAATCCAATTTTAATACTAGTAGTGAACATAATTTTGAAAAATTTATTTAAAGTCAGAGCCTTGCCCTTTCTTTAATTCCTTCGTGTCTGCCATATCCTGACGGCAGTCACTTTGGGATATGTCCTTTTATCTTTCCAAAAGATTATAATGATTTTGCCTTTGCCCTTTCCAATATTTCAGATGCCTTTGGCCAATCTTGGGTTTCTATAATATTGATGTAAGGTACGCCTTGCGCTACTTACCTAATTGCATAGTTTGACTTTATCTCCTCGATATTAGTCATTAATTCTCCAAGAATTATTAATTGTAATTTTAATACTACTTAAATCTAAACATAGATTTATGACAAGTATAATGAATTAAGCACTTTAAGTCATCATCACATAAATCTTCCAAAGATTATGCTCCACTTATTTGCTTAATTCAGGGCTTAGGCATAATAGGTTATTTTATCAAATAAAGTAACTTATTATTTATTTCCAGGACCATCCTGAAATTATTCCTAATTTGAAAATTAAACCATTTAAATACATTTTCCCTAGGATTATGTATTAAACGTCAATCATTCAATTTTTTATATCTTGATTCTAATAGTCCAACTATTTAATCAACGATTTAGGTACTATTTATTATAATGATTACAATAGTCCAACTATTTAATCAATTATAATTTAAATAGATTAAAAATCAATTATATTGATTACTATAATCCAATTATAAAGTCAACTATAATTGAATGATTTGAATATAGTCCAACTATTTATTAAAATAACAATTTAAATATTAGTCCAACTAACATTTAATTTTATAACGACGAATGATATTTGTTTGAGCGCGTATGGCAAGTAATTAAATGAATATTGCAAATTCAATTCTTGCCTCCCACTATTTTTTCGGTGAGCCTCTAACCCTCTGTCGAGTACTCGGGAAACCGTGTTTCCTAGTGGGCTAGGATCCCGTTAAATAACACCTAATCTTGACTTTGGCCAACAAATTGTATGATATTTAACTAGGTAGATCTCAAAGATCAATTGGATCCAATCCAATTCCTAGATCCAGTAGGCGGATATCCAAATCCTAAACATATATCTTATATATGCCAATACATCCAATGTATTGCCTAACCTTTTTCCTCTGAATCAACTAAGCCTTGGCTTTGGCACAACAAGCTTAATGATCCCAGTCAAGCTCGACCCATTGACCATGGAAAGCTTCGTAATCAATGTCGATGGACAAGAAGTGGTCTTGACTTTAGCCAACAAACCACAACTTGGATAAGACACTGATATGGAACAAAGCCTTCGTGATTCAAACACATCTTTGATAGACAAAGGCCTTGACTTTGGCCAACAAACCAATACCGTCTTAGATCTTGAGTAAGAATCACTCAATGGAAGGAAAGACGCTTAATATTGTTTGACGGTTTTTCGCGTGCAAATTGGCTACCAATTTATTATCTTTGTTAAGATCTCATCATCATACACCCTTAAACATGCATTCTAAATACATAATAAAGCGAGTATGAAAATAAATAATAATGATATGCGGATGGATACTTAACACATTGATCCTAGATCAAATCTCTCACTTTCTCTCTCAAACTAGCACTTGTATTACTTCTACCCATTACACTACACTTCTAAAGAAACCTCATTTACATTGAGGGGAATAGGTGAGAAGAGAATACAAAGAGAATAGAGGTGATAAGGCTGGACACGCAGGTCCAATTTAATAAATCGAATTTATTACAACAATTTCCAAAATTGCCCCCACCCGACTAATATCCATCCGATATACATTATTCATTCATCACAACCATGTATTCACACAAGCATGTTATCAATCAATCTAATCAAATTAATTAATCTGATAATTAGTGATCATCCAATGTTTAAACAACGATTTGATTTTGCTCGAGTCAAACTCGTTTTGCGAATAAGTACTCAAAATATGAATTCTCGAATTAAATTAAACTACAACATTAAATCCAATTTAATATGTATTTAATATTTATTCACTATTTAATTCCAAATTAAATATTACACTTTAATAATAAACCTTTTACGACTTAAATTCCAAATTTAATCGTAAGACGTCTCAAAGACCGATTAACGTCCAATGTCAATTCAATTCAAGTCCAATGGGCTTTTAATTGATTTCTTAAGGCGTGGACTTTTGGTCAACTCGGGTCAAACCGAATAACCAAAGTCCAATCCGGGATTTACCCCATAAGCCCATAAATCAATCTTGGCCCATTAGGCCCAATTAAACTTTAATGGTTCATTAAGTCGCATTTGGGCTTTAAGGAAACGGTTTTGGGCCCAATTGAATCCAATCCAATTTTCCTAAACCCAACTTTGTACAACAAAGCCCAATAAGCCCATTTACAACTTTAGATGCCCAAATCCAATTTTATGGCCCAATTAATTAAATTCATAAAATCCAATTTCATATTTAATTAACCTAAAGTGTATATCATGATTAATCACCTAAATCAATATTTCCAAAACATCAAATTAGTCCAATTAATCATGTTCATCATCATCATCACATGTCCAACATATTAATGAAAAATCAAACCCAATTACATGCTTAAAGTGTCTCGGCCAAGAAGAGACTTTTTATCCGATTCAAATTCAATCCAATTAATTTCACAATCGATATCAAGCAATCATCCCGAATGATTTCCAACACATCCAATGAATTAAAATTCAAAATTCCAAGACATTCTAGGGCATATACCATTCGGCCAAGGTAGGAATTTTAGGGATTTTTGTTCAATTCAAAATTCAATCCAATTATTTTCAAATTAACATTATCCAACATGATTCCAACTCATCCAATGAATCAAAATCAAAAAATCCAAGATTTCCAAAAACCCTATTATATTCGGCCAAGGCAACATATTTGGGGAAAAGTTGTTCCAAACCATTTTCATGAAATTGATCCAATAAAACTTCAATTAAACATATATTAAGCATATTCAATAAAACAATTTAACCAAAACATGCTCAAATCAAGTTTACCCAAATTTTAACCCTAAAAGTTTCATGCTTAAACCTAGGCTTTGATACCATTGTTGGTTTTATTTGAGGTCCCAAGATCATAACAAGCATGATAAACAAGTGTGAATACATCAAAGGAGGTAGTGGAATACTCACATCGATCGGTTGAGATGATTTGAAGAAGAACAAAAAGATTTTCCCCTTCAAAATGGCGCCATTTGCAGTGCAGTCCACTGCTCCACCATTTCAGCTTCGTCAAACGATTCCCGACTCGTGGGTGGGTTTCCCTAACACCTTCGTATAACTCTTGGAGTGCTAGCTCTCAAGTATTTTGCAACAAAAACACTCAAAAATGGCTCACCATTTTCGGCCAACCAAGGCAGTTCACTGCCCCATTGGGCGTGAACTTGAGGGAGAGAAAAGAGATGAGAGATGTGTTAGGGTTAGGTTAAAGTATAAAGCATTTCACTTTATATATTTTCCAAAAATAATAAAATGATTTTCATTTAATTTTTACTTTCAAAAAGTCAAATTAAACTTTATACAATAACCTTGAGTGTTCCACACTCCAACATCAATATCCATCAAGTCACATCAATTTTAATAAAGTGACATGATGTCAAGTCACATCACTAAAAGTGACAAGTGATTTGACGCTTGATGCGACTAAAGATTTGACGCTTAATTTGATTTACGTGCCACACTCGAATTCGAAATGCGAATGCGCTCGCAAATAATCTTGGGCTTGGATTCGATAATTCCAAATTAACGATTTTTCTGTTGCATCGTAATTAAATCTAATTTAATTAAATAATCATGCCAAGCACAATTACTATTCACGTTGCTAACGAATTAATTCTTTCGCCCGAATTAAAATCCAATTTTAATTCCGCGTCGAAATCCAATTTCGTTTAATATATCAAATATATTAATTTACCGATTAATTCCAAATTAATCGTTATCTCTCTTTTATTGATATTTTATCCTAGATAAAATATCTCCGAAATTAATCCCAGATTAATTTTCTCTCTCTTCTAATTAATCCCAGATTAATTAAAATGCGAGTCATAAATTATCGGTGAATCATTGGGAAGCGACCATGAGATCCCCGGATATGTTGGCAGTAAATACGGCCGTCGGACTATCCGAACACGTAAGTACCTCGTATTACGTCTTACCGATTTACAAGACAAGGTTGGCCTCTAGCAAAGTGCCATGCCTACCCAATTCTCCGGAAATATCGTTACAGGAATAAAGGATCTGTCAGGCGTAGTATACGTACTATTGCATATTTCTGTCCAGTATCGGATGATCACGTGCTAGGCTTGGGGCTGGAATTGTGTCTGCCCCGTACGAAGCACTTGTCGGATGTCTGGTAACTAGTCTCTATAATCGGATATACATGACCTAGTCATAATATCCCGATGGCCGCACAACACTTAAGAGCACTAATACCGTATCCTGTGTGACATCATCTCCACTATAACTGGAGTGATACTTCCGTCTTGACATCAAACCCAATACTCTACGATTCTCAATATACCTAGCATTGGCGTACACAGAACCGGTTAAAGCCCTGGACGACCTCAACCAAAGTATATTGATTGTCGTAAGTATTAGCGGTGCAAGTCTCAGGTTAAGACCAAATACACCTACCCTGATGTCGGACTCCCATAGACACATAGTCAAACTACCAATGGGATTCCGAGTGGGTCTATCCAGAGCGAAGCTGTTTTTCGTACCATCGATAAAACACAACCACCTACCGCACTTACATAAGTATCCAATACTTAAATATATGAGAACTATGCCTGTTATGCCCTCACAACGTGCACAAGTGCAATACTAGTCTGTTACGCATTACCGATGTCCAATCTCGATAATACTCTGACTAGGGATATTTAATGATTTATCCTTCGTTGATTGATACTGTCTCATATCATTCTCAATCAAGGAACAAATCATAAGAACCTCTCATCATTTATATATCTAGGTGATCTAATCATAAATGATAACAGTGCAATCTCCTTTGTCACATAGTTAATTTGTACAACAACACCATGATCTGTACAAATAGTGACGCTATGGGTCATAATTGTCCAACATATCATAACCCCAAAATGATTTTGGGAGTGACGAATAACTCAACATGGAACGAATCATGTTGAGTAAAGTTCGATTCCTCTTCTCAGCTATACCATTTTACAGAGGTGTATCAGGTGCAGTTAGTTGGGATAAAATCCCATACTGTAATAGGTGATCTTTGAATTCATTATCAAGGTATTCACCTCCTCGATCTGATTGAAGTAAGGGGGCAATGGGTCGGGCCGAGCCCAGGCTTTGACAAGCCCGGCCTGAGCCCAGGCTTTGACAAGCCCGGCCCGAGCTCGGCCAACAAAAAAAGCCCTGGCCCGGGCCTTTTTTTTGCCCGAATTTTAAAAATATTTAAAAAATTAAAAAAATACAAATATAAAATACATTTACAGTATATATAAAGACAATTTATAAGTAAATCACAAGTTTCATTGATAAATTAACAATTTAAATGTTAAAAATAAATAAAAATACTACATATATATATATATATATATATATTATTTTGGGTCGGGTCCGGCCAAAATTGGAAAGCCCGGCCTGGGCCCTAGTCGGGCTTTCATTTTAGGGCCCGACCCGAGCTTTTTTTGCCCCGGGTGGGCCAGGCCGGACCAGGCCCGGGCTTTTCTGCCACCCTTAGATCGAAGACACTTGATTAATTTACCTAATTGTTTTTCCGTTTCGATTTGGAATTCTTTAAACTTTCCAAAAATTTCAGATTTATGTCTCATTAGGTAACATAACCATATCTTGAGTAATCATCAATAAAAGTAACGAAATACTCATAACCACCTCTTACTTATGTAGACATAGGTCTGCAAACATCATAATGTATGAGTTTCAGTTGTTCTTGGGCCCTATTGCCTTTTGCATAGAAAGGCCTCTTTGTTATCTTACCTTCAAGACATGACTCAAAGATTGGTAGAGTACCAACATTTAGTTCTCTTAAAGGACCATCCTTTACAAGCCTATTTATCCTATCAAGATTTATATGACTAAGTCTTAGGTGATATAGATATGTATTATCAGTGTGAGAAATCTTTTATTTCTTTGTTTTGGGAACATTTCAGCATTCAATAGTGAATTAACATTGGGCCTTATTTAGAGCCCATTTTCAATAAAACCAGAACAAATATTCAAACCATTTCTTGAAATAACAACTGATTTATATTCAAAAGAAACTGAATAAGATTGTTCACAAAGTCGAGAAACTGAAATGAGGTTTCTAGTAAATCCCGATACGAATAAACATTATTCAAAAATAAAAATTTATTGTTCTCAACATAAAGTTTTATTTGTCCAACTGCTGATGCTGAAACTAAAGCGCCATTCCCAACTCTCAAAGTAAAGTCCCCATCAACAAGTCTTGTGTAAGAATAAAGCTTCTGTATGAAACAACAAATATGATTAGTCGCGCCTGAATCAATTATCCAGGGTGATAAATCATTTTCAACTAAACAAGATTCAGTAACAAGTAAATCTGATTTACTTTGATTATTATTTGGCTTGTTTCTTTTGCTGCTGCTTCCTACTATTTTCTCAGTTCCTGAACTCTTACCTTTATTCTTATTTCTCTTTCTCTTCTTTAAAGAATAGCTAGAGGTAGAAGGTTCAGCAACATTTGCTTTTACCTTGTTCTCCACAGAAAAAGACTCAAAAGTCGTGAGTTCGATAAGTAATTGAGTCAAATTATAACTCAATTTACTCATAAAGTATTTTCTTTTGAACTGAAGAAATTGTGGGCTACAAATTGCCAAAATTAAGTCCACTTTTATGCCTTCATCTATTTTTGCCCCATTGATTTCAGCTTCGTGAATCATACTAATCATCATTAGCACATATTCACGAACACAAGTTCCAGCTTCCATTTTACAGTTCAAGACTTTCCTAACTGCTTTATGTTTGGCTTGATCTGAGGGTTTGCCAAACATGCCTTGTAGAGACTCCATTATCTCATAAACAATTTTTGTCTTTTCGAGCTTTGTTTTAAGCACGTCGGACATGGAGGCAAGTAAATAACAACGAGCCTTGTCATTTGCTCGAACCCAATTTTCATAGGCATCTATAATATTTTTGTTGGCATTCACAGCTAGTTATGGAGGACATTCATTCATTAGGCCAAACTTCAGGTTATCCAGCACAAGAATTATATTCATATTTTTCTTCCACATAGCAAAGTTATCACCAGTTAATTTTCCAATAGCAAGTAGTGATAGGATTGGATTTGACATATTTATGAAATAATTAAAAAATATTCTAAATTATTCCATGCAGTAAAATTCAAAATAAATTTGGCATAATAATCATGATGCATGTTGCATATGCAAAACATTAAAATATATATGCACTACTATAGCCTCGGAAAATTTAATAAGCATACTGTGTTGCCTTAGGGTCGATCACAAAACCTTATTAAAATATAGACAATCTCAATTAATAAGTTTTTCAAAATATCTCATATGTTCAAAATTTATTAATAACCGATTTTTGGTCTAAATATAATTAACACATTTAACTATAATTATATGAGTGTAACCGTTTTGGATCGTTAAAATTTAACTCATAACAACCACCTTAGGGTAAGTTAATTATGAGGTACATTTTATAAATCCTATCGTAAGAAGTACAACATTGATATTAACCTAAGCAAACACTCTCCTTAGGGAGGATGAAACTAAAGTTATCACGAAGCCCCACTTAGATTTCACGGTGTTGCACTAATGGTGGAGTCCAAAGGATGTTTTGACAACTACTACCCGCTCCATTCTTTATTTTAAGTTTAGTGATTTTATATTTAAAACATCTAATATTTTATAAAACTTAGCGATAAGACCAAGAAATCAATATTAAAGGTCTTCAATTATTAAGTTAGCTGTTTCATAATAAAATTATCTATTTTACCAATAAAACTTATTCAGTATAAAACATCTAAGTTATTCATAATAAATAATTTATTAGAAATATTTAGAACTAAATTTTGTGACATGATAAATTTTAACAATTTAAAATTAATTCACAAATTTTAATTAATTTAACCGACTAATCGATAAAAATTCTAAAATAGTTTTTAATCAAATTATAAACTATTTACTATCATAAATAAATTTATGAAAATTCACATGTATGTATGACATGTTATAATGCAAGAGTAGACATTGTGCTAATTCTATATGTCATTTAAAATATCATGAGAATAAATATTTTTATAATTCACATAAAATAAATAAATTGGATATTAACCAGGTTGACAATTTGGATATTTCTAAAATTACAACCAAACAAAATAAAATTACATTAATCTCAAATCTGGAAAAAATATAATTAAATTTCCAAGTGACTTTCACAAATTTTTATTATTTTTTAAATTATATATCTACTGCTGCACAGTGGGTAGTCTCACTGCCTCACTGTGCGGCTGGCTGCTACCCAACAGTAGCCCCTTGCTGCACATATGTGCAACAGCGAGGCCGCTGCTCGTGTAGCAGCCCTCTGTTGCACATTTGTGCAACAACAAGACTGCTGCTCATGTAGCAGTCTGCACATGCAGCAGTCTCACTGCTGCATAGTACAGAAAAAATAAAAAAAATTTAGGAAAAATCATTATATTTTGTAAAAAAAATGTCTTCGTTCATTCATCGTCTCTTTGGCTTGAACTTTGATCTCTAACAATTACATAAATTACAATTACAGAAAAAATACCTATCTAATTTTGGGTTTACATATCTAATATATAAAATAAAAAATTAAAATCCTAACCCAAAGTCAACCATAAAATTAACGATTAATATCCATACATTCACCATCACATGATAATTCATAAAAACAATACATAGCCTACTCTTTTACATACATATTAAAGTGATTTACAATAAATCATTCTTATTAATATACTAGAATAAATACGACCGCTCATGATGCCATTTGTTGGTTTTCAGAGTTCATGCGCAGCGGAAATCGTGTTCAGTAATAGGGAAAAAAATTATTTTTCATGGACAATAAAAACCGGATCCATATTTTCTAGTACATTAATAACATAAATATTTAGAACTTAAATCGAAAATATACCTGTAGATCTGGATCTTTATAAATCACGATTCTTTAAACCACGATCTTCCTCGACTTATCCCGCACCTCTAACGGCACGTGTGGGCGTGAAAATAATTACGAAGAATACTCTAATTAATTGAAGAATTCGTGTACTCAGCACATGAGACTAATCCTGAGTGCTCTATCCTTTTGATTTTCTCAAAACCAAATTACGAAAAATAAAGAAAACTTTTTTCTTTTATTTTCTTTCTTCAGCACACGTTTTTTTTTTTATTTGCTCTTGTTATCTATTCTTTTTGATCAAAATCTCAATTCTATCAAAACCAGCAACCTTTGCTAACCTTTTTTTACTTTTTCAAAGGGATTTTATTTTTCTAAAAAAATTTTGTTTTATCAAACTATAGTTAAGAAAATCCATTTAAGGATTTAATTTTAATTTCAAAATAAAATCCTTTAATATTTATCTCATAAGTTATCAAAGATGATTAATTAAAATTAATTTTCAAAATTTCAACTTTTGAAATATTATCTTATTAAATTTAAATTTAAAATAGATACATTATCTATTGATAAATATATTATGATAACTTTTTTCATAATTTCAAACAAGAGTTATATTGAATCATTAGAGTGTAAAATAATTCATAATTATTTTATATAATTCACAACTATTTTTTTTTTTGCAATTATTATTGTTCGAACAGTGATAGAATACAACGAGGGGACCGATGGACATATAATTCTAAGCTCTAATAATTTCGTCGACTAATTATAAACTCTTTTATTAATCAAACGAAATTATTAATTCTGGAGTAACTCCACTAAATACCTAGAATTGTACTCTCAAAATTGTAGAATTAATTACTCAAAGTATTCGTCCATTGATATAGTCATTTCCTATGGAATGATCCTCTATAACATATTCGTAAAGGAGCGATGTATAAAATATCCACTAACCTCTCCAATTACATCTTTATCATTGACTTCCATTAGTTCTCAAGTGAATAATTAATTCATAATTTTATGAATTTACGCGCTAATCTTTTAGGTCTTGAACAAGGGAATCTTATGAACGGATTCCATTGTATCAGGTTAACATTCTCAGCTATTCATTCAACTCATTCCTAAAATACAAGGTTTACGAAATGTAATAAATACAAAGTCATACCGAGTAAATTAAAGAATAAATTAAATAATATAGGAGTCTGCTAAATGCAATGAATTAAGATCATCACATATATGACCATCATAATGATAAAATTGATGTTCTTTATTTAACGAAAACTATTAAAACTTTTCAATTTTATCTGATCTTGTCCAATATAATCTTATTATATAAAATACATTCATTTTTATGTCTCTACATAATATAGTCTGGATAGAACTATACCATTTATAATGGAATGAATTGTATTTATGACTTTGAATTTGAAGATTCCCAACTTTAAATCATAGTCATGGACAAATTTTGATTATTACTCTTTAAATTTTATCCATGCATATATGTATGTAATATTTTACATATATATATATATATATGTGTTAAATTTAAAGCTACATAAATAATCATGGAATTTTCATGAATTTTATAAAGCAAATCAAAATGCATACATGGAATAAAATCTAATAAAAAATTTATTAATTAATCATATTTCGAACACATATTCTTGTCGGGCATAAAAATCCCAACATCAGTTCAATTTATTGAGTTGGTAAATTAGTGATACAACAAGTAGGTATTTATAAACCCACAACTATTTTAAAATTTTAAAATTTTAGGACCCATAATTATTGTGAGTAGGCATGCACACGGTTGGAAACTGTAACCGAAATATACGGTTTACGGTTCGATCAAAGTCGACACTGTAAACCTTAACCGTAACCGAGCCGAATAATATGGTTACTATTGAATCATATTTTGTTTGTTTCTTTAAAAAAAATATTATAAATTATTAAAAAATTTGGTTCAACCGTCAGTTGTTAAAGGTTTAGTTGGTCAATGATTCGTTTACGGTTTGAAACCGTAACGGTTGGAATTCTCATTAGAGTTTTTCTTTAGTCTCACTCTCTCATTTGAATTCATATTCCTAGTTATAAATAACTTTAAAAATATTTTATTTTCTTTCGGTTGAAGTCCAATGAAATTTAATGTAATCTATTCAATTTAAACTTAATATTTCTTATCGAACTTGAAATTTTGAATGTCACTATGCAAGAAGTAATAATCAGAGTTTGTAACATGAGGTACAATAAATAATAAAAATTATTAAAACAAATTTAGAGAAATAATTCAAAGTAAAATAACAAATAACAATAGACTCAAAATCTGAAAAAATTTCTAGTTTTTGTGGATGACTGCTATTTATGCTCTTATTTTAATACGAGATTATGTTTTATTATTCTGTAGGAGCGAAGCTGTAACATCTCGCCTAGGATAGGATGCTACCAGCAGGAGACAGGCTAATCCTGCTTCCATAAGCCTCTGACTCTGACGAACTTTCGGCATGACCTCCGCTAAAAAGTCATGTAACCTGGATCAATGTCCAGCACATCAAGACAACCAATCTATACAAACTCAAATTCATGCAATGAAATGAAATCTATAGGGCCCAAACACATAACATGATGAACTCAAGACATAATATAATTGGGGCTCCATGCCCGAATGCAAATATATACAAATTTTTTTACAAATTGAAACCTTTACATCCAAACTTATAAAAGACTTGACTCTTATACGCCCAAGACCAGGTGACTGGCTGACTGCAGCACTACTATCCGGCTCCTCAAGCTCTGAAGAATATTGTCAACCGATCGGGTCACCAACTTGCAAAACTCAAACACTGTTAGGTAGTGAGTGATAAGACTCAGTAAGTAACTATGCTCATTCCTTGATCGTCCTACACACGCAAGGTCTTAATCCTGTTTCTGTATTAACATAGGCTGTCTATGTGACTATACAAATATTTACAAGGTCTGAGTTAACCCTATAACTTTCATCCATTTTATTTACTTATTACTAGCTACTAATCTTTCTAAATATTCATGCTTTTATTAAAATCCTATTTCCTATTTCCATTTTTACATGCATAATAAAAGCAATGAATCTCTATATCCTTATCCAATACGTTAAGCCTCATCACGTTTTCGCTGTGCCACTATGATATCCCAAGACTTACCTACTCACTCTTTCTAATCAAATTCATGCATTTTTTATAGTTATTTCTCTTTTTTTTTTTTTTTTTTTGAAATATCATCAAATCAGATTTATAAATTATTCTATATTTCAAACATTCATTTCACTATTATCAATCATGTATGCGTGTAAATAAATCATATTATCACACTCTAATTGTAACATCCCACCTAGGCCAGGATGCTACCGGCAGGAGACAGGCTAACCCTACCTCCATAAGCCTCTTATTCTGACGAAATTTCGGCATGATGTATTCGTAACATCATGCAACCTGGCCTGTAGCCAGCATCCATATACAACAAGAACGTAACAATCTCGTGTTGAGTTCTAATTTAGGTCCCAAAATCAACAAATCAAGCAAGAAAAACGCATGAATACATCAAAGGCGTAAAGCGGAAACATAACTCACATTGAATGGATTTGATGCATCAAAGAACACAAGTCTTTTTCTTCCTCCATGGAGCTCGGTTTTGATGGTTGAAGCATCTCCAAGATTCGGCCATGGTCATCACCATTGAAGCTCCAAGCTTCAAGCTTTCCATGCTCACAAATTTGTTTCCCTATCACCTATGTAAAACCCAAGGTGTGTGCTAGCACTCTTTCTTCTTCTTTGTCTTTGATCAAACAAAAAAAATGAAGAAGAATTTGGCTCAAAGCCGTGAGAGAAGAGAAGAAGATTTTGGCTCCAAAAAGAGCAAAAACCGTGAAGGGAGAGGGAGAAGCAATTCGGTTTTGTTTGGATGATGGAGAGAGAAAAGAAAATGATTTACATATATATTTATTTCATTTTCAAAAAATAAAATCAAATACAAAAAGTCAAAAAGCAAAATGCTTTTCATTCACATCTCTTTTACTTTAGTCACATCACTCCACTTTTACTTTAAGTCACATCACCTTTAATAAAGTGACATGTTGTCAAGTCACATCACTCAAAGTGACAATTGATTTGACAATTGATGCGACTATTGATTTGACGCTTGATGTTGACTTGCGTGCCGCGCTTGAATTCGAAATGCGAATGCGCTCGCAATCACTCTCGGGCTCGGGTTCGCTAATTCCAAATTAATGAATTTTCCGTCGCGTCGTAATTAAATGATTACGCCTAGCGAAATCACTATTCATGTCGCTTACGAATTAATTCTAAATTAATTCGTTCGCCCGAATTAAAATCCAATTTTAATTTCGCGTCGAAATCCAATTTCATATAATATATCGGATATATTATTTTATCGATTAATGACAAATTAATCGTTCTCTCTCTTTAATTAATATTTTATCCTAGAAAAAATATCTCCGTAATTAATCCCGGATTAATTTTCTCTCTCATCGAATTAATTCTAAATTAATTTTCTCTCTCTTCTAATTAATCCCAGATTAATTAAAGTGCGAGTCATACACATCATTGGTGAATCTTTGGGAAGCGACCCATGAGATCTCCGGATATGTTGGCAGTAAATACGGTCGTCGGACTATCCAAACACGTAAGTACCTCGTACTACGTTTATACCGATTTACAAGACAAGGTTGGCTTCTAGCAAAGCGCCATGCCTACCCAATTCTCTAGAAATATTCTTATAGGAATATATAAATCTGTATCAAGCGTAGTATACTAAGTATTGTGCATATCGGTCCAGTATCGGATAGTCACGTGCTAGGGCTGGGGCTGGATAAGTGTCTGCCCCGTCCGAAACACATATCGGATGTCTGGTAACATAGTCTCTATAATCGGATATTCATGACCTAGTCACAATATCCTAATTGGTTACGCAACACTCAAGAGCACTAGTACCGTATCCTGCGTGACATCATCTCCACTATGACTGAAGTTATACTTCCGTCTTGACATCACACCCAATACACTACGACTCTCGGATAAACCCAGAAGTGGTGTACTCAGAACCGGTTAAAGCCCTGTACCACCAAGACCAAAGTCTACCGATTATCGCAAGTATTAGCGATGTAAGTCTCAGGTTAAGACTATACACACCTACCTTGATTTCGGCCTCCCATAGACACATTAGTCATAATACCAATGGGATTCCGATGGGTCTATCCAGAGCGAAGCTGTTTCCCATACCATCGGTGAAACACGACCTCCTATCGCACTTGCATAAGTATCCGATACTTATATATATGAGAACTATGCCGTTGTGCCCTCACAACGCGCACAAGTGCAATACTAACATATTCCGCATTATCGATGTCCAGTCTCGATAATACTCCGGCTAGGGATATTTAATGATTAATCCTTCGGGGATTGATACTGTCTCATATCATTCTCAATCCAGGAACTAATCATAGGGACCTCTCTTCATTTATACATATAAGGTGATCTAATCACAAATGATGAGAGTGCAATTTCCTTGTCACATAGTTAATTTGCAACACCAACACAATGATCTGTGCAAATAGTGACGCTATGGGTCATTTTGTCCAACAATCTCCCACTTGGCACATAGCCAGTCACTCAAGTGTCCCACACCCGAACTATGTACGGTTTGCTCAAATTGCTGAGAAAAGCTTTCATCAGCGGATTTGCATGATTATCATCTTGATGCGATTTATTTGATCATCACATCGCCACGATGTATGATCCGAACGAATCGGATGAATATGTAAGTATGTATCTGGGTCGTTGATGAGACCATTAATTCTTTAGCCTGTGCTGATGCCTAGCTCAGCTGCTAACAGAACTATATCTAATCTAATTAGATATGTATCGACCCAAATGACTTCTATTGCTGCCTCAGCTGCCGCAATTAACCCACATGTGTTGTTTATTTTTACGCTACTGTATCTTGCTTGGAAGATTTCCAGCTCACTGCACCGTTATTCAAACTGTATAGTACCGTTTGAGACTTTTAGTCGTCTTTATCGGTTATAGGAAGCTTTCTACAGTGATCCCGTCACTTCAAGTTCTCCTTCTCCATAGACTAAGACAGCATCCTTAGTTCTCTAAGATACTAACGGATGTTCCTAACATCAATCCAGTGACTATCACTCGGATTAGCCTGTTTGTGAATCCATATGCTCAAAGCGTATGATACACCAGGTCTTGTACATTTTTCAATGTACGGTTCCACGGAGAGTATTTCGAAAGCCAAGCTTTCGCCGACATTTATTTTATGGGAATATCATTTCCAAGAAATGACATATTATCATTATTTTATAGGACAGTCACTGTCAGTGCGCTCCCACTAACCTCCTTATATACACAAGAATTACTTTTCATTTTGAATTAAATCATACACCATTATGATTGCATCAAAATGATAATTCCAAGAACTTATGCTCGCGTTAGCAAGCATCATCCAAATGGATCTACCGTGGCAATAGGTAAAAGGTTGAATCGTAATCAACACAATGTCGATAACGATACCTTTCCGTTAAAAGCCTAGCTTTATACGTTGATATGTTGCCATCCATGTACGTCTTCCTTGAAGACTTATATAGTACTAGTAGGCACAATGCCATGTGGTACATCAACTAGTATCCAAACTGGTTGATATACATGGAATCCATTTCGGATTATATGGCACTTTGCCATAATAGGGAGTTGATACCTAGTATCACTTCCTTATACGTAGCCAGTTGGTATTACTCAATAAGATAAACATCTTTTTGAGATGAGATCAGAAACCCATACCCCAGGTTGTTTTCTGATTCTCTCCGTTCTACGCGGTTCTTGTGTATTCGAAGATTAATGGTATAGTTTCATCCTTGATGAACTATTTATGTTCCATTATGATTCGATGCCTTGAACAATATTACTCCGATTTTCATCGAGTTATACTATCCTCCCACTTACCACTGCATATCGGTATTCCTCTTAGGAAAACCGCATGGTGAGCAACAAACTAATTGTTCTCTTGTGAGGTGTTAAGTACAATACTTATGGTATCCCTAGGATGACCTACAATTGGCACTTATCATATTTGGGTTTTAGTTTGGTATCATCCAAACATATGCCAAGCATACCCAAATAATCAGGAATGAGAAACCCGGTTTCTTTCCCGTTCATATCTAATATGATATCTGTCAAACAGATTATTATGGAACCTTATTCAAAATAAGTTCTTGCACTGTTTAAAGCTTATCCGTTGAAGGAAATGGTAGCTCAAAGTGACTCGTGATTAACCTTATTATGTCTAACAAAATTCGGTTAATCCTGTTTGGAAACACCGTCAAAATGACGTGTTCCGGGAGGAGTCCTCATTGAAAGAATACTTTACTCTTTCAAGTATACGAGAAACTTACTGCTTAAGTATTTTCATTACAGTCTTACCGTGACGGTTTAATACTTTAGCTGATCTGTTTGTCTATTTCGTGTCGAAACTGCGAAAGTTTCCGATTTGTGTTTCAAAAGAAACACACAACCATAACGCGATGCCACATCCGTACAGGTCATGAAATATTCATATCCATCTCTAGCCTAGCTAGACATGAACCCACTTGCTTCATTATGAACTAGGGCTAACAGATCAGTGGCATTTACACTTTTACCAAGTAAATAGTGCTACTGGCACTTTGCCCAATAAACTAGATTCGTAGACTTTATTTGAATGGAATCAAAGTAGTCCTAGTACCCACTATTCGAAAGTGTGGATATACGAGTCTTGTTTGATTGTGTCCCAGACAACAATGCCACAATTAGTTTCTTAACTGATCAAATCAGTTTGAGCTATTTATTTGTCATGTTATGTATTTGAGATATTATTTATATTCAAAATATAAATGCTGTTATTTACATCTAATGTGTTTATCTCAATATCATATTTATATAATAAAACACTTTAGTGTTCTAGAATATAAAGGTACACCCGCAGCGGGTTTTACGCGATATAGAGATAATGTTTCTAGTCAAACTAGTTACATTTTAACAGTTTCCTAATTTAAGTACACACCCGAAGGCAGTTCCTAAACTTAGGTATCTACGGTTAAAACAGCGACTATCGTCCCGTTTTCAATTCGCAGAGAAATCTCGTCTGAAGTCAGTATCCTGTTCAAAACAGATTCTGCACAACAGTACATATTTATGTATCACACTAAGTATTTAAAATCCAATTTCAATACTAGTTGTGAACATAATTATGACAAACATATTTGAAGTAAGAGCCTTGCTCGTCTTCAATTCATTCTTTGGATTTGTCCGATTATCTTCCTAGAAGACCTAATCCTTAATTCTGATTCAGAAATTAGGGAATCTACTACGACAAGCTTAATGGATTAAGCGCTAAAGTTATCATTATATGAATATTCCAAATTTCATATTCCACTTATTCGCTTAACTCCGGGCTTTAGGCATAATTCATTATTTTATCAAATAAAATAACTTATTAATTTCCAAGACCATCTTGAAATTATTCCCAATTTGAAAATTAAAGTCGTTTAAATACATTTTCACCCAGGATTATGTTTTAAACACTAATCTTTCATTTTATCTTGATTCTAATAGTCCAACTATTTAATCAACGATTTGTGGTACTATTGATTATAATGATTATAATAGTCCAACTATATAATCAAATATAATTTAAATTAATTAACCTCAATTACATTGATTACTATAATCCAATTATAAAATCAACTGTAAGCTGAAATTAATTAATTCAAATATATTGATTAATATAATCCAATTATATATAATCAACTATAATACAGTCCAACTGTTTTATTAAAACAACAATTTTAAATATTAGTCCAACTAACATTTAATCTAATGACGAAATAATTTGAATGAGCGCGTATGGCGAGTAATTGAACGAGTATTGCTAATTCAATTCTTGCCTCCCACTATTTTTCGTCGAGCCTCTAACCCTCTGTCGAGTACTCGGGAAACCGTGTTTCCTAGTGGGCTAGGATCCCGTTAAATATCACACAATCTTGACTTTGGCCAACAAATTGTATGATAATTAACTAGGTAGATCTCGAAGATCAATTGGATCCCATCCAATTCCTAGATCCAGTAGGCAGATATCCAAATCCCAATATATATCTTATATATGCCAATACATCCAATGTATTACCTAACCTTTTTCCTCTGAATCAACTAAGCCTTGGCGTTGGCACAACAAACCTAGTGATCCCAGTCAAGCGTGACCCATTGACCATGGAAAGCTTCGTAATCAATGTCGATGGACAAGAAGTGGTCTTGACTTTGGCCAACAAACCACAACTTGGAAAAGACACCGATATGGAACAAAACTCTCGTGATTCAAACACATCTTCGACGGACAAAGGGCTTGACTTTGGCCAACAACCCAATGCCAATCTCGGATCTTGAGTAAGAATCACTCAATGGAAGGAAAAACACTTGATATTGAGCGAGGGTTTTTCGCGTGCAATTGGCAACCAATTTATTATCTTTGTTAAGGTCTCATCATCATACACCCTTAAACATGCATTCTAAACACATAATAAAGCGCATATGAAATAAAATAATAATGATATGCAGATGGATACTTTACATTGATCATAGATCAAATCTCTCATTTTCTCTCTCCAAAGCTAGCACATGTATTTACTTCTACCCGTTACACTACACTTCCAAAGAAACCTCATTTACATTGAGGGGAATAGGTGAGAAGAGAATACAAAGAGTATATAGGTGATAAGGCTGGACACGCAGGTCTAATTTAATAAATCAAATTTATTACAATTTCCAAAATTGTCCCACCCGACTAATATCCATCCGATATACATTATTCACGCATCGCAACCATGGATTCATACAAGCATGTTATCAATCAATCTAATCCAATTAATTAATCTGATAATTAGTGATCATCCAATGTTCAAACAACGATTTGATTTTTGCTCGAGTCAAACTCGTTTTACGAACAAGTACTCAAAGTACGAATTCTCGAATTAAATTAAACTACATAATTAAATCCAATTAATACGCATTTAATTCTAATTCTCTATTTAATTCAAATTAAATATTACACTTTCATTAACGAACCTTCTACGATTTAAATTCCAAATTCAATCGTTATGGGTCTCAAAGCCCAATTAACGTCAAACGTTTATTTAATTAAAGTCCAATGGGCTTTTAATTAATTTCTTAAGGCGTGGACTTTTGGTCAACTCGGGTCAAATCGATATCCAAAGTCCAATCCGGGAGTTACCCCATAAGCCTTTAAATTAATTTTGGCCCATTAGGCCCAATTAAATAATTAAGGTTCATTAACTCATAATTGGACTTTATGGATGCGGTTTTGGGCCTAATTGGATCCAACCAATTTTGCCTAAACCCAACTTTGTACAACAAAGCCCAAAAGCCCAATTACAACTTATAAGGCCCAATTTCCAAAAACAAGCCCAATTAATTAACTTATAAAATTCCAAATTTCATAATTAATTAACCTAAGTGTCATACATAATTAACCACCTAATTAATATTTCTAGAAACAGTGAGCAAACAGCAGCCCGAAATAGCGAAGCAACGAAGGAAATCTGAAAACCAGTAAATCAAAAAAGTTACGGAGCGTCAACCCTTCTGACAACCATGAAACACACTTCCAAGAGACGATTTAAGAGGTTAGACTTGAGGGCATATGTTATTTATTTTTCTAAATATGATTTAGTCGTTTAGTATGTTATTTATTTTTCTAAGCATGATTTATCTATATTTCTGCATGTGTCTAAGCATGATTTAGTCGTTTAATATGTTATCTACTTTTGTAAGCATGATTTAGTCATTTAAGTAAGTTATTTAGTTTATGCATGATTTATTTATGCTTCCGCATATGTTAATTTTAAGTATTCATGAGTTGTGTATTTACGGCTATTCCGACTTATTTTTATGCCTACAAACTTAGATTTAGGCCATATATGAATTTAGTTGTAGATTATTTTTGCAAATGTATGTTGCGTAGACTTGGTTAAAAATTGCACAAATCCTTTCATTACAAATGGCATAAGTACGGGACCATTCCGAACCTAAAGGTTTGAGGTCTTCCCTTGCGAGGGGTGAGTGCGCCTTAAATCATTTCCCAGTTCACACTGGGCGGCAACTCCTTTATTCTCCGGTTTAGTCCCCCGCGGGCTACTCTGTACTCCCAACCGGGCCGCGAGCCTAGAACAGCTTCGCCGATTTCTGTGTTCTACAGGTCTAACGACTCCACTGGGGATAGAGAATCGTCCCCGAAATAATGTCTTGTAATGTTTGTGATTTGTTCTTTAATTAACCATGTCTATAGTGGGTTGAAGAGGTTTAATCAAAGGCATTACTAAGGCTAGGTGATAGTTTGGTGTCTTCCTTCACTCACTACCTTTCGATATGGAAAAGCTGTGAAGGCACCTAGATAATCATTACCAGTAGCTCACTGTGACAGACTAATTTGGAGGACTTGTTGTTTATTCCTGTCACCAAGGCGATAAGAGCCTAAGAGGCTTGGGTATTTAAGAGAGTTCGCTCCACCCTCCCTCTGGGGAATCTAAAATAAGAAATCCATTTGACAGTTAGTCACACACCGTAACTCGTTGGCATGTACCTTAAGGTATAAAAAAGGTGCGCTCACTTGGTCGCTTGAACCATTGAGTAGGGGAGTCCTAGTTGTTGGCAATCCTTCATCAGCATGAGCCTTTATTTATACTCCTGTAAACCCACATGTGAACTATAGTTGTATGACCCATAGAAATTATTTCTTTATGCTTGTATTTGAAACCATCATCATTTGGATTCAGTTGGACTTTTTGTCAAGAGATATTAACTTGTTGGGCCATTTAAACTGGGACAAGTTCGTGTCCTTTGAAAATTGGGCCAAAAGCTTCTAAAATGACAATGGGCCATTCTGTATTCAGGCCTCTTACCATTTGAAGTTGTTTAGCCATGTTATCGCAAAAGTATAAACATATTGGGCCTTTTCAACTGGGATATTTTGCACCGCGCAATAATATGATGGAATGCTTTAAAATGATAATGGGCCAATTAGTATAAGAATCTTGATGGGCTTGTATATTCCGTGCATTACATGTATACATGCCAACATGTAGTTTTAAGAGGCACTATGGATACCCGTTGGGTTAGGGAAGATGGAAGACTCGTCAAGAGCCTATTAGCAAATATGAGTGAATCAGTCAATGAAGCATCTCGTATGGATCAGCTGGAAGCTAATCTCACTAAGGTTACCAAGAAACTACAAGCTTTGACCACTTCTATGGTTAATATGGTTGTGCCCCGTGCTGGGGGAAGCTCTGAAAATGAGAGGCGTGAGGAGCCTCCCAACAGATTGGGGGATGACATCCTATTTTTGATGATGACATGACTGAATATGTCGTGGGAAGGATAGCTGGGTCTCAAGTTGAATTACAGAAACTCCGCGATCAGGTAGAATCAGTTACCCGTAAGTTGAAGGGAAAGCATGAAGATTTGCTAAACTATGAGGCAATGACTTTTGAAGAACAGTTTCCAGCTCAATTCAAGATGCCTGACATAGCCAAGTTCAATGGGAACGGGGATCCGAGGGTCCATCTCAGACAGCATGGTTATGTGATGAGCTCAGTGGTCGAAATGTAACTTGAAGGAGCACTCGTGGTATGGTATCATGGCCTCGAGAGGAAGGTCAATGATGACTGGTGGGAATTAGCAGAGGCTTTTCTGAATCAGTATGTCACAGATTTGGAGATCGACTTGTAGCTTCGTGACTTAGAGAATACCAAACAGAAGCCGGAGGAAAGCTTCAAAGATTATGTGGATCGTTGAAGAAGCCAACTTCTGAAGATGCAAACTCGGCCCTCAGAGAAGGACGATATCAAAATGATCATCAAGGGCACCAAGCTTTCTATTTATAGCAAACTGAGGAGGATGACCTCTATGATTGCTGATTTTCGACAGTTGAATGAGACTGCCATGGACATTGAGGAAGAAGAAGTTGAGAATAGAAAGTTCTATGGCCTAAATAGAAGGACTGTCGGGGACCATCAGGCACCAAGCCCGTTTCTGCTGAAGTTGCCGCTATCAGGAACCAGAGTTTTTCTAACCTTGGTAGACCTTTGTCTAAGGTGCTTGAGAATTTGGCGAGACAAGAACTCCTGAAAACCCTTAGAAGCCAAACCACTTCCAAATCCCCCACCACCACACCTCAATATGAACCTATATTACCGTTACCACCAGCAAAAAAAAGGCCATGACATCGACAATTATGCCCGTCTTCGACATGAAATCCAAGACCTCATAAACTCCCACAAAATACCCGACCCAGAAAAAGAGCAACCCAACACAAACAGAAATCCCCTACCTAACTATCACTCTGTCCCACCACCTACCTATATGATTAGCTCTGGCCTACCCGAAGACTTTGTCCTCCAAACCTTTGACCATCAAGCCTTTTGCCTGGGAATTTGGGATAGTAGTAGTGAGGATGAAACAGAGCAGGAAAAGAACTTCTGGCTGGACTTCTCAAGTAGTGATGAAGAGGAGGTGAAAAGAATGATGCGCAGTGGGTTCTTTTACAGTGATACAGCTGAAAAGGATAAGGAAGTGTTGGCAGAAGGCAGAGAAGTAGCCGAGAATGTGGAAAATACTGAAGAAGATATAGTTGTGCATTAGTTGAAGAAGACACGAGCGCATGTGAGCATTTGGGAATTGTTATGCTCATTTCAGGAGCACAGGCGTGCCATGGTTGAGGCATTGAGCAAGATAATAGAATCGGAGGATGCAAATCAGACAATGTTCGGGGGATCGGTACAGAAGGAAGCCTTGTAGGTGATAACCTTCTCTAAGGAAAAACTGTCGCTGGAAGGAAGAAATCATAATAGTCCACTATTCATAAGAGTAGTATGGAGGGGCAAGAAGACGTTTTGTGTAATGGTAGATGATGGCTCGTCCATTAATGTGTGTCCGTTGAAGATCTTGTCGAGGTTAGGCTTGAAGGCAACAGATTTGAGTCCTTCTGTAACATCCCGCCTTGGCCAGGATGCTACCGGCAGGAGACAGGAAAACCCCTCTCCATAAGCCTCTGATTCTGACGAAATTTCGGCATGATGTATTCGTAACATCATGAAACCTGGCCTGTAGCCAGCATCCAAATACAACAAGAACACAACCATCTCGGCCTCAAGCCGGTAATACAACATCAAGGCCTTAGGTCTGAACTCAAAGTTTAAAACTATGCTTTTACATTACTTATACAAATGAGATACAAATGCAATTGCAAATACAAAACAAGGAGTCGTGATGACCCAACTTGACCCAGGACTAGACACTCTCTCGACTGCAACTGGGGCGATCCTCTGTCTTCAAAGCATTCACCAAAGCTTCAAGTTATAAAAGACTGCTACTAACCTGCAAAACTAGCAGCGGAAATGGTGTGAGTCGTAATGACTCAGTAAGTAATCATGCTCATAACTTGAGCGTTCAAACACAAACAAGGTCTAAGTTCAGTTTCTATATAAACTTGAATTACTTATAAAAGCAATTAAGTATTCTCAAGGTTTGAAAAAAAAACCTTAACTCTTATCTTCTTTGTTCCCTTATTACTTGCTACTAATCTTTCTAACTTTTTGATTATATACTTACGATCCCGTACACCTCCAACATCTATAACTTAATCACTAAGGCAAAACTTACCATGTCTTCACTGCATTACTCAGATAGCTTATACTTACCTAATTACTCTTTTGCTACACCAATTTGGTTATCGATCAAACTTATCTTTATTTTATTTCATTGAAATATCATCAAATCGGATTTATAAACTATCTTTTCTATCAAACATTTATATTTGACGGTCTTATAAACTAGATACTATCTCCATGATTATATGCATATGTTACCATTTCATCACGAACTATCATCATTTCGATGTGTTCTTTGTAAGTAAACATACAACTCATAATCATCATTAATATATATATACCTTTAAATAAGATCATGCTATCATGCATTAAAATCTTCCAAAATGACACTTCTATATAACATGCCACATATCAGTATCAACCATACATATCTTTTGATGAAATCATGTCATGCTTCTATGAACTGTTACTTTAAAATCTTTTCTGAAGAACTTACATGCGAAGAATACTAATGCCATAATGCATTCACATCAAATATATGCATCTCAAATGACTCACTAGAATGCATGATTTATAACCAGAAATTGCAAATCACTCTTTACTCAACTTACTCTGCCTTTTTAAAATATATTTTATAAAAATTATTTCTACAGGATACTGGGTTGAAAACATTACTCGGAAACTAATTTCTTTGTTAAAATTCTGAATTTCTTAAAAAACAGATGCTTCGGAAAACTTTCTTTCTAAAGAGCTCTTTCAGAAAGCTGTAACTGAAAACTGAAAATGCATTTAAAACTATAATCTGTATCACTGAAAACTATTTCTGAAAACTTGATATTTCAAAACATCTTCCTGAAAGCTGGTATCTGAGTATATGTAGAAAAACTGACGCATGAAGGCGTTACGTCTCGCCGTCCCCCCATACGCCCTAGAGTCAGATATGCAAACCCATGTCATTGGGGCGTTACGTCTCGCCGTCCCCCAAAGCATGCCATACCTGCCCTGAAACTGGTGGTCTTGGGGCGTTACTTCTTACCGTCCCCTAAGCCACAACCTGGAGGATCTGAGAGCGTCCCCTCAGTCCTCAACATGTGCACATGTTTCTGAATCCGTCAATTCCAACAATGTACCACTGGGATGGGTCAAATCCCAAATCCTAGATCCAATGTATCCGTCAAGTCCATACTGTGTCTCAAGTTACATACTGGGGTGAGTTTTTTACCTCATGTCCCGAAAACCATAAAATCATAATCTGTGTCTTGAAACCATAAAGAAACATTTCTGAAATACATTTCTTTCAAAAGAGAAACTTAAAACTTTTTTTTTAAAAGTATCTGAAATTCTTCTTTAAAACACTTGAATCTTAAGGTCATGCTTACATTATAATGCGTGCATATGCATATATTTATGCACTACTATAAACTAATGGTATATGTTTCTATTCCTTATACGCTGGTGCATCATGCACAGCTCAATACATAAGCCACAAATATTACATCAATCCACACCACACACATACATCTACTGCTATACTAAAGCTTTATCAAACACACGCATAATATTCTCGTCTTCTACTCAACTCATATGGATTATATCAAAACTTATTATTTTCATTACAATCCACACTTTACTCATGCTCTCTTATTAACAATTTATCAATTATAACAGATACATAATCTTATATATCTACATGTACATGCAAACTCCATACCCAGACAAAACTATCTTGATAATCATACATGTTAATACTTACATGCACATAATCCAACATGTTCAGGATCTCATTTTCATATGATCATATGTAATATACCTTATTCATTTAAACTTACATCAAGATTCTTTTACCCCAAAACCCATACCTACCATATGCTAATTTACTAAGGTCTTCATGCATGCTTATCCGCTTTTATGCTTATATGCCTAATTCTTTACAATTTTTATCTTGTAAACTTTAATCCCATACCCTAGGGTGTAGTTTTTCTACGACCCCTCAAACCCAGGTTTAACTAAATACTATTCATAAGCATAAAATCATTCATATGCTCTATCTATCTATATAAATACATATACTTAATTACATCTAGTCATGCGTCTCTTTACTTCTGTATACTCATGCTTATCTCTTGCTTATATGTATGCTTATAATTGTTTATCTTCATCTATATTTGCATACAAATACATCTGTCTCTTTGTCCTATATTCATCTTTATAGATATAAAGATTTCATGAATATATCTATATACTACCTTATTACATTCCTAGTTTCGAACATCGTTAAGTCTACCAAGTACTTAGAACATGAGTTACTGACCTGGCTAGGCGAACTCCCGCGATCCGGGTCCGATCTGTCAAACAAGAGACAACATAAGGTTAGTACCGCTATCTGCGGAACTTTCAACCCATCTACAATAAACTACGGACTTTCCCCGGAACACCCGATCGACTCTGACATTCAATGTCAGTGCGTTCCCACTAACCTTCTTATATACACAGAATTAATTTCGTTTTGAATAAATTATATACTATTATGATTACATCAAAGCGATATTTCCAAGAACCCAATGCTGCTTCAATCCATCCATGGATCGAATAAGTTGCAAACCTTGTTTGCTCATTTGGTATGACAAAATCGTCAGGATGTTGTAAACATCCTCCAAAAGGTTTCCGTTTAAGGAAAGCGATTTTGACGTTCAGCTGCCACATTTCATAAATGAAACATACAGCATCAGCAAGCATTACCCAAATGGATTTACCGTGGCAACAGGTAAAAGGTTTCATCGTAATCGACACAATGTTGATAACGATACCTTTTCATTACAAGCCTAGCTTAGTACGTGGTATGTTGCCTTCCATGCATGTCTTCCTTGAAGACCTTTTAGTACCTATAGGCACAATGCCTTACGGTACTTCAACTAGTGTCCAAACTTAGTTGATGTACATGGAATCCATCTCGGACGTTATGGCACTTTGCCATAAATAGGTAGTCGATACCTTGTATCATTTCCTCATACGTAGTCAGTTCATATTCCTCAATAAGATTGTCATCTTTACGAGGTGTACTGTAGGCATTGCATTTTTGCATATCAGCCCGATGATGAGTCTCGTATTGAGGCAACTACTTCTTTAGTCATGAAAGTCGCGGGGGAAACAGATGTTGGAAGGGTAAAGTTGGAAATTAGAATTCTTGGGATTTTATCTGAGTTGTTTAGCTTCGGCTGCTTGTTGGACTTCCGTTTAAAGCTTACCTAGGGCCCAAAACCCAAACCAAACCCAAACCAATCCCAAAACACCTAGGTCAACCCAAGTCAACCAAGTCAAACCAAGCCCATGCCCAAGGAGGGAGATTCACGCCCATTGCCCTTTATTTAGGTAATATACACATTAATCACATGTTTAAATCAAATAAAATCCTTACCTAAATAAAAGAAATCAAATCAAATCCCTACCAAATCAAATCCAATCACCAAACCAAATAGGAGATCTATTCCTTATTAAGAAGATGTCACCATCAATAGAAATCTTCTCCTAGTCGTATAAGGGAAAACCTCCTCTCCTTGCCTATAAAAAGAGGCCTTCACCCCCATTCACAACCCTAGCTCATATACATCTCTCTCACACGCCCAAGCCCTCTCCTTGCACGTCCAAAGTCCCTCCAAGAAACCTCATTGCCGCATCCCAGAAGAAAAAATCCATCCCAAGGCCGCATACCACCATCCATCACCCTTCACCAAGACAACTCACGACCAAGCCTTTTCTTAGCTCTCCTTAGCCGACTTCCAACCACCATTCACAGCCCTAAAACACCCTAAATAAACCTTATTTCCAGCCCTTAAGAGCCGCAAAAAAGACCCCCCAAAACAGCTCCACATTAGCGCCCAAAACAGTCCCGAAACAACCTTCACTGCACCTTGAACTGCACAGTTTCGTCCGCTGTTCTGGTCAGGTTCTGTGCGTCCCTAGCCCTCAAAAAACCGCCCTTAAACCATCCTAAAACCATCCCAAAAATCCCCAAAAAGTTTCCCCAAAAAACCTTTACAAACGCACCCCCCGAGACCACCAAAAACAGTCCACTAAACACCCGAAACAGCGACCTGAAACGCAGCGACCAAACGGCGGTGAAACGAAGGTAAAACAGCAGCCCGAGCATCAAAACAACAAGGAAAACAGTGAGCAAACAGTCTTGAAAAGTTTCGGATCATTCGCCCTTCCAACGGACTTGGAAAGCACTTCCAAAGATTGACGAAAGAGGTTAGACCTGAGGGTACCTTTTACTTATTTTCTTTTGTTTTATTTTATTTATTTTAGAATATTATCGCATGAGAGTCGTTTGAAGCATGATGTGATTGTTGGATGAGCGGGATATGTGTCTCCCTTTTGTGGTATATCGGATGGAAACCCGGACGTAAATTCCATAGCCGATTCCGAATGGACGGTAGTATGGTCTGCACTCGGGATACAATACCACGTACCACTTAAGATACACGTATCTCGTCTCATCCAAATTTGTATTCGAGCATGATGTAGTTCTAGGTTGTTTATTTATTATTTTAAGCATGTTTTAATGTAGTTTCGTTATTTAATTTTAAAGCGTGATTATGTTTCTTTTTTATGCATGATATTCAATTTATTTTATATTTATGTTTAAGTCATTATTTGTTTGCGTTGGTTTGATGGCTTAACATGTTCGATGTGTGATATTGCGTGTTTATTGTTTAAAGACTTATTTTTAAGCATACAAACTTAGATTAGGATTTAGTTAGCAGAAGCATCTTAGATCTAGGTGACACTTGAACATGATTATTGATTAGATGCGGTTGGTTTATTGCAAGAATTATATCATCACAATGGCATAAGTAAGGGACCATTCCGAACCCAACGGTTTGAGGTCTTCCCTTGCGAGGGGTGAGTGCGGCCTAAAACCTTTGTCCCGGTTCACACCGGGTGGCGACTCCATTACTCTCCGGTTTAGTCCCCCGCAGACTACTCCGTACTCTCAACTAGGCCCTGAGTCTAGAACAGCATGCGTCGCCCAGGTTCTCTTGTCTACAGTGAGATCATGAATCCATACCTCCCAGGTTGTCTTCTGACTCTCTCCAACTAAGCAGTTTTTATGTATTCGAAGATTGTGGTACAGTTTCATCCTTGATGAACTGTTTGTGTTCCATTAAGGACTCGGTGCCTGGAACAGTGTTACTCTGATTTTCATCGAGAGTTTTACTATCCTCCCACTTACCACTGCATATCGGTATTCCTCTTAGGAAAACCGCATGGTGAGCAACAATTAAATTATTCTCTTGTGAGATGTATAAGTACTATACTTGGTTTCCCTATGATAACCTACAATTAGGCACTTATCCAATTTGGGTTCTAGTTTGGTATCATCCAAACATATGCCTAGCATTCCCAAATCATCATGAATGAGAAAACCCGGTTTCTTTCATGTTCATATCTAATATGAAGTCTGTCAAACAGATTTATATGGAACCTTATTCAAAATAAGTATTGCACTGTTAAATATTTATCCGTTTGAAGGAAAATGGTAGCTCAGAGCGACTCATGATTAACCTTATCATGTCTAACAAAATTCGGTTTCTCCTTTCGGACACACGGTCAAATTAACGTGTTTCGGAAGGAGTCCTCATTGAAAGAATACTATACTCTTTCAAGTATTGGAGAAACTTATTGCTTAAGTATTTTTCATCATTGTCAAACCGTGATATTTTAATACTTTAGCCGATCTGTTTGTCTATTTCGTGTCGAAACTCTAAAAGTTTCCGATTCGTGTTTCTGACGAAACACATAACCATAACGCGATGCCACATCCGTAAAGGTCACGAAACATTCATTATCCACCTCTAGCCTAGCTAGTCATGGGCCCACTTACGTCACTATGAGGGCTAACAGATCGATGGCACTTACACTTTTACCAAGTAAAAATGTATTTTAGGCACTTTGCCCAATAAACTAGATTCGTAGACATTATTTGAATAGAATCAATTCCGTCCTAGTATCCACTCTTCAAAAGTGTGGATATACGAGTCTTGTTTAATGTGTCTCATACAACACTGTCACAAATAAGTCTCATCTGATCAAATCAGTTTGAGCTACTTGTTTGTCATGTTATATGTTTGAGATTTATTTATATTCAAAATGTAAATACTGTTATTCACATCTAATGTGTTTATCTCAATATCATCTTTATAAAATAAAACACTTTAGTGTTCTAGAATATAAAGGTATACTCGCAACGAGTTATACTCGATATAGAGATATGTTTCTAGTCAAACTAGGTACATTATAACAGTTTCCTAATTTAAGTACACACTGGAATGGTAGTTCCTAAACTTAGGCATCTACGGTTAAAACAGCGACTGTCGTCATGTTTCTGATTCGTAGATTGATCTCATTTAAAGTCAGTATCCTGCTTATCAGTAGATTCTGCACGCCAGTACATATTTATATACCACATTTAGTATCTAAAATCCAATTTTAATACTTTTAGTGAACATGTTTTTGACAAACATATTTGAAGTCAGAGCCTTGCCCGTCTTCAATTCCTTCATGTCTGCCTTGTCCATACGGCAGTCACGCTTCAGTGACCCCGTTTGCCACAGTTTAGGCAGATATCTTGGGATATTTCATTTGTCTTCCTAGAAGACTGTGATGATTTTGCCTTTGCCCTTTCTACACCTCAAAAGCCTTTGGCCAAGCCTTGGACTTCTGGGATATCGAAGTAAGATGCGCCTTGCGTTTCTTGCCCTTTTGTAAACTTTGGTTTTGGCTCCTTGAGCATAGCCATTAACTCTCCAAGAGTTTTCTATTGCAATTAATGCTTCTAAGATCTAAGTTTAGACCTATGAAGATCCTTCAATTTCAACATCATGGTTTAAAGATCTAATCCTCAGTTATGACGATGAAATTAAGGAGTCATTATGGCAAGCATGAATGATTAAGCACTAAAGTTATCATCACATGAATCTTCCAAAGATCATGCTCTACTATTTGCTTAACTCCGGGCTTAGGCCCAAGATGTTATTTTATCAAATAAAGTAACTTCTCGATTTTCAGGACTATCCTGATTCATTATTCCCAATTGAAAACTAAAGCCGTTTAAATACATTTTTCACCCAGGATTATGTTTTAAACATTAATCGTTCAATCTATCTGATTCTAATAGTCCAACTATTTAATCAACGATTTCAGGTACATTTGTATAAAATGATTACTATAGTCCAACTATATAATCAACCATACTTTTAATTAGTTAAATTCAATTATATTGATTACTATAATCCAATTATAAAATCCTATAAATTGAAATAGTTTGAATACAGTCCAACTGTTTGATTAAAACAACATTAAATATTAGTCCAACTAATATATTAATTTATTTGACGAAAAATGAAATGTGCTCGTATGGCAAGTATCTAAACGAAATTACAAATCTAATACTTGCCTCCCACTATTTTTCGGCGAGCCTCTAATCCTCTATTGAGTACTCGGGAAACCTAGTTTCCTAGTGGGCTAGGATCCCGTTAAATAACACAATCTTGACTTTGGCCAACAAATTGTATGATACTTAACTAGGTAGATCTCTAAGATCAATTGGATCTCATCCAATTCCTAGATCCAATTGGTGGACATCCAAGTCCGAAATATATATCTTATATATGCCAATATATCCAATATATTCCCTAACCGTTTTCCTCTGAATCAACTAAGCCTTGGCTTTGGTACAACAAACTTAGTGATCCCAGTTAAGCGGAACTCATTGACCTTGGAAAGCTTCGTAATCAATGTCGATGGACAAGAAGTGATCTTGACTTTGGCCAACAAACCACAACTTGGACAAGACACCGATATGGAACAAAGCCTTCATGATTCAAATACATCAGTGACGGACAAAGGTCTTGACTTTGGCCAACAAACCAGTGCTAGTCTTGGATCTTGGTAGGAATCACTCAATGGAAGGAAAAACGCTTAATATGTTTTGAGGGTTTTTCACGTAAATTGGCAACCAATTTATTATCTTTGTTAAGGTCTCATCATCATACACCCTTAAACATGCATTCTAAAAAAAAACATAATAAGGTGCGTACAAAATAAATATAATAATGATATACGGATGGATACTTAAACACTTTGTTCCTAGAACAAATCTCTCACTTTTTCTCTCTCCAGCTAACACAAGTATTACTTCTACTCGATTACATAACACTTCTAAAGAAACCTCATTTACATTGAGGGGAATATGTGAGAAGAGAAATACACAGAGTCATGAGAGATAAGGCTGGACACGCAGGTCCAATTTAAAGAAATTCTAAATTTATTACAATAATTTCCAAAATTGCCCTCACCCATCTAATATCCATCCGATATACATTATTCATGCATCGCAATCATGTATTCACACTAGTATGTTATCAATCAATCTAATCCAATTAATTAATCTGAATATTAATGACCATCCAATGTTCAAAAAATGATTTGATTTTGCGCGAGTCAAACTCGTTTTGCGAATAAGTACTCAAAGTACGAATTCTTGAATTATATTAAACTACAACATTAATCCAATTTAACTTGTATTTAATACTAATTCATTTATTAATTCCAAATTAAATATTACACTTTATTAATGAACCTTTATGACTTAGATTCTAAATCTAATCTTAACGGGTCTCAAAGCCCGATTAACATCCAATGTCGTTTAATTCAAAGTCCAATGGGCTTTCAATTAATTTCTTAAGGCATGGGCTTCGGCAACCAAAGCCCAATCAAGGAATAACCCCATAAGCCTATAAATCAATTTCGGCCCATTAGGCCCAATTAAACTTTAAAGGCCCAATCGTCATATTTGGACTTTATGGTTATGGTTTTGGGCCCAATTGGATTCAACCAATTTGCCTTAACCAAACTTGGCCCAACCGAGCCCATTAAGCCCAATTTCCAAAATAGGCCCAATTAATTGAATTACCAAATTCCAAATTTTATAATTTAATTAACCAAAATGTAAGCCATAATTAATTACCCAAATTATCATTTCCAAAACATCAATTAGCCTAATTAATTATGCTTATTATCATCAACACATGTCTCACACATTTGAACCAAAAATCAATCATTTTCATGCTAAAAGTCCACGGCATTTTAGGGTTTTAGTGTTCGATTCCGATTCCAATCCAATTGAAACTTAAATCAACATTACCCAAGTCAGTCAAACTCATCCAATGATTCAAACAACAAAAATTACCATGAGATTTGGGGTCCTCTACATTCGGCCAAGCCAAGAGTATTGGGGAAAATTGTTCTAAATCAATTTTCATGAAATTGATCATATCCAACTTCAATTAAACATCATTCAAGCATACTCAATCAAATAATGTCATTAAATCATGCTCAAATTCAATTTACCCAATTTTAACCCTAATAAAGTTTCATGCTTAAAATGGCTCAAGATACCATTGTTGGGTTTCTATTAAGTCCCAAGGATCAAATCAAGCAATGAAACAATATGTGAATACTCGTAAAAGCATGACAGAATCATATTTACAAGATCGGCTTTTGCGACGTGAGGAACAACAAAGTCTTCAAGCTTTTTCTTCCTTGGATTTTCGGCCATGGTGGTCCTCCAAGCTCCAAGCTTTGTATGTGATTCCATGCCCATGGGTGAGTTTCCCTATCACCTTCGTAAGACTCCGGAAGTGTGCTAGCACCATGATAATTTGCCATAAATCTTCATCTTCTCTTTGCTTACGGTTTTGGAGAACCAAAAACAAAGAAAATGGCCTATTGGCCTAGAGATAGAGAAAGATAGTGAGAGAGAGAAAAATATTTTGTGAGTTGTGTATCTAATACACTACTTTGATTTCTAAAATCAAATAAAACATATACCAAAATTTTGTAAAAAAGGCTTACAAAAAGTCAACAAAAATTTGGAGCCAAAAGTTGCAATTAATGACTTCCAACAACTCACATCACTCATGAATAGTGACTGATTTTCAATCACTCAAAGTGACAAGACATACATCACTTGAATGATGTGCGATGTGATGTGACTTACGGGCCCCACTAGATTCGAAATGCGAGTGGGCCCGCAAACATTCTCGGGCTCGGGATCGCTAATTCCGAATTAACGAATTTTCCATTGCGACGTAATTAAATCAAATTTAATTAAAAAATTTTGCCAAGTAAAATTATTATTCACGTCGCTAGCGAATTAATTCTAAATTAACTCGTTCGCCCGAATTAAAATCTAATTTCAATTCCGCATCGAAATCTAATTTCGTATAATATATCGATATATTATTTTATCGATTAATTCCAAATTAATCGTTCTCTCTCGTTAAATAATATTTTATCTCAGATAAAATGTCTCCGTAATTAATCTCATATTAATTTTCTCTCTCATCAAATTAATCCCAGCTTTATAAAGTGCGAGTCATATGTCATCGGTGAATCTTCGGGAAGTGAACTATGAGATCTCCGGATATGTTGGCAGTAAATCCGGTTATCGGACTATCCGAATACGTACGTACCTAGTACTACTTCTTTACTGATTTAGAAGACAAGGTTGGCTTCTAGCAAAGTGTCATGCCTACCCAATTCTACAGAAATATCCTTACAGGAATATGTGATCTATATCAGGCTCTTGGTGATTATCTAGGTCCCAAGATCAAACAAGACATGAAAACAATGTGTGAACACATCAATGGAGGTAGCGGAATACTCACATCGATCAGTTGAGACGATTTGAAGACGAATGAAGCCACTTTGCTCACTGCCAAGGACGCCCACTGCATGCAGTTCACTGCCCTCCATTTTCTGTTTTTGAGCTGCGAAACGGAGCTCCTAGCTTCGTCGGACGGATCCCGGCTCATGGGTGAACCTCCCTACCACCTTCGCAAGTGTCGTAAGTGTGCTAGCACTTGGCCTTTTACCATAAAAACCACTCTTTGCTTCCCTCAAAGTCACGCCAAAATGGTTCAAAACCAGTAGAGATAGAGAGATGGAGAGAGAAAAATAATTGATAAAGTTGTGTAATTAGTTGGTAAAACCTTTTCCCAAAAGGTTTATATATTTTTCCATAAAATATACAAAGCATTTACCAAATAATAAATCAAATAAATAAAATGGTAAATACTCCCACCAACTTTTACTATTACACCTACACCCATCAACTATTCATTGTCACTTTATAAAAGTGACTTGATGTGTGTCAATCACTCAATCAATCAATCACATCAATCAATCAATCAATGCATCACTCAAAGTGACTATTGATTTGACGCTTGATGTGAGGAATGATTTGACGTTTGATGTGACTTACGTACCGCACTCGAATTCGAAATACGAATGCGCTCGCAATCACACTCGGGCTTGGGTTCGTTAATTCCAAATTAATGATTTATCCGTTGCGTCGTAATTAAATGATTACGCCTAGCAAATTCACTATTCACGTCGCTAACGAATTAATTCTAAATTAATTCGTTCGCCCGAATTAAAATCCAATTTCAATTCCGCGTCGAAATCCAATTTCGTTTAATATATCAAATATATTAATTTACCGATTAATTCCAAATTAATCATTATCTCTCTCTAGACGATATTTTATCCTAGATAAAATATCTCTGTAATTAATCCTAGATTAATTTTCTCTCTCTACTATATAATCCCAGATTATTTAAGAGTGCGAGTTATGCGTCATCGGTGGATTATCGGGAAGCGACCCATGAGATCCCCGGATAAGTTGGCAGTAAATGCGGTCGTCGGAGTATCCGAATCGCATACGTACCAAGTACTACGTTCTACCGATTTACGAGACAATGTCGACTTCTAGCAAAGCACCAAGTCTACCCAATTCTCCGGTCATATTCATTTAAGAATATTTAAGATCTATATCAAGCGTAGTATACCGTAGTATTGCGTATTTCTATCCAGTATCAGACTGTCACGTGCTAGGCCTGGGGCTGGAGTTGTGTCTGCCCCGTACGAAGCACATGTCGGATGTCTGGTAACTAGTCTCTATAATCGGATATACATAACCTAGTCATAATATCCTGATGGCCGCGCAGCACTTAAGAGTACTAATACCGTATCCTACGTGACATCATCTCCACTATGACTGGAGTGATACTTCCGTCTTGACATCACACCCAATACTCTACGATTCTCAATATACCTAGTATCGGCGTACACAGAACCGGTTAAAGCCCTAACGACCTCAACCAAAGTATATGATTGTCGTAAGCATTAGCGGTTCAAGTCTCAGGTTAAGACCAAATACACCTACCCTGATGTCGGACTCCCATAGACACATAGTCAAACTACCAATGGGATTCAGAGGGGGTCTATCCAGAGCGAAGCTGTTTCCCGTACCGTCGGTGAAACACAACCTCCTACCGCACTTGCATAAGTATCCAATACTTAAGAATATGAGAACTACGCCGTTGTACCCTCACAACGCGCACAAGTACGATACTAGTCTTTTACGTATTTATCGATGTCCAATCTCGATAATACTCTGACTAGGGATATTTAATTATTTATCCTTCGTTGATTGATACTGTCTCATATCATTCTCAATCAAGGAACAAATCATAAGGACCTCTCATCATTTATATATCTTGGTGATCTAATCACAAATGATAAGAGCGCAATTTCCTTTGTCACATAGTTAATTTGTACAACAACACAATGATCTGTACAAATAGTGACGCTATGGGTCATAATTGTCCAACAATCTCCCACTTGGCCTATAGCCAGTCACTCGAGTGCCTAACACCCGAACTATGTACGGTTGGCTTAAATTGCTGAGAAAAGGTTTCGTCAGCGGATTTTCATGATTATCGTATGATGCGATTCATACGATCATCACATCGCCACGATGTATGATCCGAACGAATCAGATGAATAGTCGAAGTATATATCTGGATCGTTGATGAGACCATTAATTCTTTAGCCTGCGCTGACGCCTAGCTCAGCTGCTAACAGAACTATATCTAATCTTATTAGATTTATTATTGACCCAGATGACTTCAATTGCTGCCTCAGCTGCTGCAATTATCCGCATTTGTTGTTTATTCGGTAACACTATCTTGCTTGGAAGATTTCCAGCTTACTGTATCGTTATTCAAACTGTATAGTACCGTTTACGACTTTCAGTCATTTTATCGGTTTGGAAACTTGCAGTAGTGATCCCAGTCACTTCAAGTTCTCCTTCTCCACAGATTAAGATAGCATCCTTTAGATCTCTAAGATTCTAATGGATGTTCTTAACATCAATCCAGTGACCATCATCCGGATTGGCCTGATTGTGAATCCACATGCTCAAAGCGTATGAGACACCTGGTCATGTTCATTTTTTCAATGTACAAGTTCTCGCAGAGTTTTAACAACTTAATCTATCCTAGTAGATCTTTATTCCTATAATAAAGGTTGTCACTCCCAAGAATTCTACGGAGAATTTACTCGAAAGCCAAGCTTTCGCCGATTGTTTTATATGGGAATTTCATTTCTAAGAAATGAATATGTTATCATTAATTTATTAAAGGACATTCTTGTCAGTGCGCTCCCACTAACCTTCTTATATACACAAGAATCATTTTCGTTTTGAATTAAATCATAGACTATTATGATTACATCAAAACGATGATTCTAAGAACCTAATGCTTGCTTCAATCCAAACATGGATCGAATAACCTGCAAACCTTGTTTACTGGTTTTAGTACGACAAAATCGTTAGGATGTTATAAACATCCTCCAAAGGGTTTCCGTTTAAGGAAAACGATTTTGATCTTTAACTGACACATTTCATAAATGAAACGTGCAGCTTCAGCAAGCATTTTCCAAATGGATTTGTCGTGGCAACAGGTAAAAGGTTGAACCGTAATCAACACAATATTGATAACGATACCTTTCCGCTACAAGCCTAGCTTAGTACGTTGGTATGTTTCCATCCACGTATGTCTTCCTTGAAGACTTATGCAGTACCTATAGGCACAATGCCTTATGGTACATCAACTAGTGTCCAAACATAGTTGTTATACATGGAATCCATTTTGGACTCATGGCACTTTGCCACAACGAAAGTCGATACCTTGTATCACTTCCTCATACGTAGTCGGTTGGTATACCTCAACAAGATTGACATCTTTATGAGGTGAGATCAGAAACCCATACCCCAGGTTGTTTTCTGATTCTCTCCGATCTACGCAATTTCTTGTGTATACGAAGATTAACGGTATAGTTTCATCCTTGATGAACTATTTGTGTTCCATTAAGGACGACGTGCCTGAAACAGTATCACTCCGATTTTCATCGAGTTATACCGTCCTCCCACTTACCACTGCATATCGGTAATCCTCTAAGGAAGACCGCATGGCGAGCAACAATTACAATTGTTCCCTAGTGAGTTGTATAAGTACTATACTTATGGTTTTTCCCTAGGATAACCTATATTTGGCACTTATCCGATTTGGGTTCTAGTTTGGTATCATCCAAACGTAAGCCTAGCATACCCAAATCTACAGGAGTGCGAAACCCAGTTTCTTTCCCGTTCATATCTAATATGAAATCTGTCAAACAGATTTTAATGGAACCTTATTCTAAATAAGTTCTGCACTGTTTATGCTTATCTTTGAAGGAAAAGGTAGCTCAGAGCGACTCATGATAAATCTTATCATGTCCAATAAAATTCGGTTTCTCCGTACGGACACACCGTCAAACTTACGTGTTCCAGGAGGAGTCCTCATTTGAAAGAATACTATACTCTTTCAAGTATATTTGAAACTTATTACTTAAGTATTTTCATTTACGGTCTTACCGTGACGGTTTAATACTTCAGCCGATCTGTTTGTCTATTTCATGTCGAAACTCTAAAAGTTTCCGATTTGTGTTCTTTAAAAGAAACACATAACCATAACGTGATGCCACATACGTTAAGGTCACGAAACATTCATATCCACATCTAGCCTAGCTAGATATGGGCCCACTTATTTCACTATGAATAGGACTATCAGATCGGTGGCACTTGCACTTTTACCAAGTAAATAGTGTTTTAGGTACCTTACCTAATAAACTAGATTCGTAGACTTTATTTGATCAGTCAAATCAGTCCTAGTACCCACTCTTCAAAAGTGTGGATATACGACTCTTGTTTAATTGTGTCCCAGACAACAATGCCACAATTAGTTTCATCTGATCAGATCAGTATGAGCTATTTGTTTGTCAAATTATATGTTCGAGATTTTATTTATATTCAAAATATAAATACTGTTATTCACATCTAATGTGTTTATCTCAATATCATCTTTATATAATAAAACACTTTAGTGTTCTAGAATATAAAGGTTTATCCACAATGGATTAAACAATGATATAGAGATAATGTTTCTAGTCTAACTAGTTACATTATAACAGTTTCCTAATTTAGGTACATACCCGAAGGTAGTTCATAAACTTAGGTATCTATGGTCGAAACAGCGACTTTCGTCCCGTTTCCGATTCGCAGATTAACCTCAGCTTGAAGTCAGTATCCTGCTCATAGCAGATTCTGAACATCAATACATATATTTTATGTACCATACTAAGTATTTTAAAATCCAATTTTAATACTAGTAATGGACATAATATTGACAAATATTTTTAAAGTCAGAGCCTTGCCCTTTCTTTAATTCCTTTGTGTCTGCCATATCCAAACGACAGCCACTTCGGGATATGTCATTTATTTCCCAGAAGATAATAACGATATTGCCTTTACCCCTTTTCAATATTTCAGAAGTCTTTGGCCAAGCCTTGGATTTCTAGAATATTGACGTAAAGTGCGCCTTGCGCTACTTAACTAATTGCAAAGTTTGACTTTATCTCCTTGAGATTAGCCATTAATTCTCCAAGAATTATTAATTGCAAATATAATACTTCTTAAATCTAAACATAGATTTATAACAAGTACATTGAATTAAGCACTGTAAGTCATCATCACATAAATCTTCCAAAGATTATGCTCTACTGTTTGCTTAATTCTGGGCTAAGGCATAACAGGTTATTTTATCCAATAAAGTAACTTATTATTTATTTCCAGGACCATCCTGAAATTGCATTCCCAATTTGAAAAATTTAAACCATTTAAATATTGTAATCCAATATTATATTTAAATGTCCAATCTTTCAATATTTCTTGATTTTAATAGTCCAACTATTTAATCAATTATTTCCGGTACTATTTATCATAATGATTACAATAATCCAATTATCTAATCAACTATAATATTAATTCAACTATATTGATTACTATAATCCAATTATAAAATCAACCAATTTATTGAATTTATTTGAGTATAGTCAAACTATATTAATTAAAACAACATTAAATATTAGTCCAACTAATACTTTTAATCATTTGACGAGTGATATTTGTTTGAGCGCGTATGGGCGAGTAATTGAACGAATATTGCAAATTCAATCTTGCCTTCCACTATTTTTCGGCGAGCCTCTAACCCTCTGTCGAGTACTCGGGAAACTGTGTTTCCTAGTGGGCTAGGATCCCGTTAAATGTCACATAATCTTGACTTTGGCCAACAAATTGTATGATAATTAACTAGGTAGATCTCTAAGATCAATTGGATCCAATCCAATTCCTAGGTCCGGTAGGTGGACATCCAAGTCCGAAACATATATCGTATATATGCCTATATATCCAATATGTACCCTAACATTTTCCTCTGAATCAACCAGGCCTTGGCTTTGGCACAACAAACCTAATGATCCCAGTCAAGCGCGACCCATTGACATAGAAAGCTTCGTAATCAATGTCGAGTGACAAGAAGCGGTCTTGACTTTGGCCAACAAACCACAACTTGGACAAGACACCGATATAGAACAAAACTCTCGTGATTCAAACACATCTTCGACGGACAAAGGGCTTGACTTTGGCCAACAACCCAATGCCCATCTCGGATCTTGAGTAAGAAACACTCAATGGAAAAAAACGCATGATATTTAATGAGGGTTTTTCGCGTGCAAATTGGCTACCAATTTATTATCTTTGTTAAGGTCTCATCATCATACACCCTTAAACATGCATTCTAAATACATAATAAAGCGCATATGAAAATAAATAATAATGATATGCGGATGGATACTTAACACATTGATCCTAGATCAAATCTCTCAATTTCTCTCTCATGCTAGCACTTGTATTACTTCTACCCGTTACACTACACTTCTAAAGAAACCTCATTTACATTGAGGGGAATAGGTGAGAAGAGAATACAAAGAGAATAGAGGTGAAAAGGCTGGACACGCAGGTCCAATTTAATAAATCAAATTTATTACAATAATTTCCAAAATTGCCCCCACCCGACTAATATCCATCCGATATACATTATTCATTCATCACAACCATGTATTCACACAAAGCATGTTATCAATCAATCTAATCAAATTAATTAATCTGATAATTAGTGATCATCCATGTTCAAACAACGATTTGATTTTGTGCGAGTCAAACTCATTTGCGAATAAGTACTCAAGTACGAATTCTCGAATTAAATTAAACTACGTCATTATATCCAATTTAATATGCATTCAATTCTAATTCGTTATTTGATTCCAAATTAAATATTACACTTTAATAATAAACCTTTTACGACTTAAATTCCAAATTTAATCGTAACGCGTCTCAAAGACCGATTAACGTCCAACGTCAATTCAATTAAAGTCTAATGGGCTTTTAATTGATTTCTTAAGGTGTGGACTTTTGGTCAACTCGGGTCTAACCGAATAACCAAAATCCAATCCGGGATTTACCCCATAAGCCCATAAATCAATCTTGGCCCATTAGGCCCAATTAAACTTTAAAGGTTCATTAAGTCGCAATTGGGCTTAACGGAAGTGGTTTTGGGCCCAATTGGATCCAATTCATTTGGCCTAAACCAACTTTGTACAACAAAGCCCAATAAGCCCATTTACAACTTTAAAGGCCCAAATCCAATTCAAGGCCCAATTAATTAAATTCATAAAATCCAATTTCATAATATAATTAACCTAAAGTGCAATCATGATTAATCACCTAGATCGATATTTCCGAAACATCAAATTAGTCCAATTAATCATACTTAATATCATCATCACATGTCCAACATGTTTTGAAAAAATCAAACCCATTAACATACTTCTAATTCTCGGCCAAGGAAGGTAATTTTGTTCGATTTGAATTCAATCCGATTAATTACACAATCGACAACGAATTAACTTCCCGAATGATTTCATACACATCTAATGTTCATAAAATCAAAATTCCAAGACATTAAAGGGCATTATGAATTCGGCCAACTCATGGAAATTAGGGTTTTGGTTCAATTTAAAATTAAATCCAATTCAATCTCAAATTAACATCATCCAAGATGATTCCAACTCATCAAATGAACCAAAATCAAAAATTCCATGGATTCCAAATCACATCACATTCGGCCAACACATAAAATATTGGGGAAAATTATTCCAAATGAATTTTCAACAAATTGATCCAACCAATATGCAATTAAACATGTTATAAGCATACTCAAACAATCAATTCATTCAAATCATGCTCAAAACAAATTTACCCAAATTTTTAAGCCCTAAAATTTCATGCTTGCACCTAGGCTCTTGATGCCATTCTTGGTGATTATCTAGGTCCCAAGATCAAACAAGCATGAAAACAATGTGTGAACACATCAATGGAGGTAGCGGAATACTCACATCGATCGGTTGAGACGATTTGAAGACGAATGAAGCCACTTTGCTCACTGCCAAGGACGCCCCTGCATGCAGTTCCTGCCCTCCATTTTCTGTTTTTGAGCTGCGAAACGAGCTCCTAGCTTCGTCGGACGGATCCCGGCTCATGGTGAACCCCCTACCACCTTCGCAAGTGTCGTAGTGTTCTAGCACTTGGCCTTTTACCATAAAAACCACTCTTGCTTCCCTCAAAGTCACGCCAAAATGGTTCAAAACCAGTGAGCTTTTCAAGCCTTTTGGGCGTGAGAGATGGAGAGAGAAAAATAACTGATAAAGTTGTGTAATTAGTTGGTAAAACCTTTTCCAAAAAGGTTTATATATTTTTCCATAAAAATACAAAGCATTACCAAATAATAAATCAAATAAATAAAATGGTAAATACTCCCACCAACTTTTACTATTACACCTACACCATCAACTATTCATTGTCACTTTATAAAAGTGACTTGTTGTGTCAATCACTCAATCAATCAATCAATCAATCAATCAATCATCATGCATCACTCAAAGTGACTATTGATTTGACACTTGATGTGATGAATGATTTGACGCTTGATGTGACTTGCGTACCACACTCGAATTCGAAATACGAATGCGCTTGCAATCACACTCGGGCTCGGGTTCGTTAATTCCAATTAACGATTTATCCGTTGCGTCGTAATTAAATGATTACGCTTAGTGAATTCACTATTCACGTCGCTAACGAATTAATTCTAAATTAATTCTTTCGCCCGAATTAAAATCCAATTTCAATTTCGCGTCGAAATCCAATTTCGTTTAATATATCAAATATATTAATTTACCGATTAATTCCAAATTAATCATTATCTCTCTCTAGACGATATTTTATCCTAGATAAAATATCTCCGTAATTAATCCTAGATTAATTTTCTCTCTCTCTATATAATCCCAGATTATTAAGAGTGCGAGTTATACGTCATCGGTGGATTATCGGGAAGCGACCCATGTGATCCCCGGATAAGTTGGCAGTAAATGCGGTCGTCGGAGTATCCGAATCGCGTACGTACCAAGTACTACGTTCTACCGATTTACGAGACAAGGTCGACTTCTAGCAAAGCACCAAGTCTACCCAATTCTCCGGTCATATTCATTTAAGAATATTTAAGATCTATATCAAGCGTAGTATACCGTAGTATTGCGTATTTCGATCCAGTATCGGACTGTCACGTGCTAGGCCTGGGGCTGGAGTTGTGTCTGCCCCGTACGAAGCACATGTCGGATGTCTGGTAACTAGTCTCTATAATCGGATATACATAAGTATAGTCATAATATCCTGATGGCCGCGCAACACTTAAGAGTACTAATACCGTATCCTACGTGACATCATCTCCACTATGACTGGAGTGATACTTCCGTCTTGACATCACCCCAATACTCTACGATTCTCAATATACCTAGTATCGGCGTACACAGAACCTGTTAAAGCCCTAGACGACCTCAACCAAAGTATATTGATTGTCGTAAGCATTAGCGGTGCAAGTCTCAGGTTAAGACCAAATACACCTACCCTGATGTCGGACTTCCATAGACACATAGTCAAACTACCAATGGGATTCAGAGGGGGTCTATCCAGAGCGAAGCTGTTTCCCGTACCGTCGGTGAAACACAACCTCCTACCGCACTTGCATAAGTATCCAATACTTAAGTATATGAGAACTACGCCGTTGTGCCCTCACAACGCGCACAAGTACGATACTAGTCTTTTACGTATTTATCGATGTCCAATCTCGATAATACTCTAACTAGGGATATTTAATGATTTATCCTTCATTGATTGATACTGTCTCATATCATTCTCAATCAAGGAACAAATCATAAGGACCTCTCATCATTTTATATCTTGGTGATCTAATCACAAATGATAAGAGCACAATTTCCTTTGTCACATAGTTAATTTGCACAACAACACAATGATCTGTACAAATAGTGACGCTATGGGTCATAATTGTCCTTACAGGAATATGTGATCTATATTAGGCGTAGTATACTTAGTATTGCGTATTACGATCCAGTATCGGATGTTCACGTGTAAGGCCTGGGGCTGGAATTGTGTCTGCCCCGTACGAAGCACATATCAGATGTCAGGTAACTAGTCTCTATAATCGGATAACTATGACCTAGTCATATTATCCCGATGACTGCAGTACTTAAGAGTACTAGTTCTGTATCCTACGTGATCATCATCTCCACTATAACTGAAGTGATACTTCCATCTTGACATCACACCCAATACACTACGATTCTCAATATACCCAGAAGAGGCGTACAACAGAACCGGTTAAAGCCCTGGACGACCAAAACCAAAGTATATTGATTGTCGTAAGTATTAGCGGTGCAAGTCTCAGGTTAAGACCAAATACACCTACCCTAATTTGGACTTCCATAGACACATAGTTATACTACCAATGGAATTCCAAGGGGTCTATCTAGAGCGAAGCTATTTTCCGTACCATCGGTAAAACACAACCTCATATTACACTTGCATGAGTATCCAATACCCAAATATATGAGAACTATACTGTTATGATCCCACAACACGCATAATCGTAATACTAGTCTATTCCGCATTATCGACGTCCAATCTCGATAATACTACGACTAGGAATATTTAATGATTAAACCTTCATGGATTGATACTGTCTCATATAATCTCAATCCGGAACTAATCATAAGGACCTTCTATCATTTATATATCTTGGTGATCTAATCACAAATGATAAAAAAGCAATTTCTTTTGTCACATAGTTAATTTGTACAACAACACCATGTTCTGTACAAATAGTGATGGTATGAGTCATAATTGTCCAACATAGATTCGGTTAGAAAGATTGAACTTGAAACACATATTTCATTTAAATATGCACGAAAGGTATACACCTTTTTTGGCTTAGTGCAGTCACGAGCAAAATGACATTTCTTACCACAGTTAAAACATTTAACTTTCGCCATGTTTTTCGTTTTGTATGACGTTTTCCTTTCCCATGTTGATGAGTTTTCTGTTTTTTTTCTGGATGGGGAGAATTTTATTTTTTTCCGAACTGGAACCCACCACCATGAAATTTTCTTTTCTTCTTGAAACCCCCAAGTTTGCTAGTTTCTGTCATATACACTTCAGTATTTGACTTAGCGGTCGTGAATCAGTCGCTTTCTAACTCAAGGTGACGTTTAGCATCATCAAACATTTTGATGCTTTCATTGTGGGTCAAATGCATCTTCATATGCTCCCAGCTATTTGGAAGAGAACGAATGGCCGCTTGGACTTGTTGTTCATCTGTAAGAACATGACCAACATCTGTCAGTTCAGTAATCATGTTTGACATTTGCCTTAAGTATTTTGACATAGTGTACTCAGGGAGTTTCTGTTGGACAGTTATGACCAATAGCGTCACTATTTGTACAGATCATGATGTTGTTGTACAAATTAACTATGTGACAAAGGAGATTGCGCTCTTATCATTTGTTGTTATTTTCCAAATTTTTATCATTGGTATATTTGGTTGATAAAACTTTTTCATGTGCTGTTCTTTTTTTAAGTTTGTGTGACCACTAACTAATTATTGTTCAAATATATGTTTCTTACCGTGATTTTTTTGAAATACTATTCCACCCCAAGAAGGGGAAAAATGCTAAAAGTAAAACTCTCCTCAACCGGCATTTCGTTTCCCTTCAGATGAAATGTTAATTTTGGATGTTGCATATGTTGTTGGCAGTTTGTTGTACTCTGGGACTTGTGATTTTGTTTTTATCTTTCGGATGATGAACTTGCAAAAAGATATACAGAAACAATCTGGAGGCCTTACGATGCGCCTATGAAGACGCTCAAGGACTTCAACGGGCGCCCTTGTGAAGACGCCTAAGGACTTCAACGGGGCCGTCACACCTTTTTATGTTGGCACACTCTTTTATAAAATTTGATTGCTTATAGAGTTGGTTGATTATTTTAATTACGTCATTTCATGTCACTCTTTTCGTTAAAGAGACCCCCCAAACATATATATGATTTATTTAATTAAATAATTAAATAATTAATATTTATTAATTTATTTATTTTTCTTTTAATTATTTATTAATTTATTTAACACTACTTGTAGCAAAATATATTTTTAGAGAATAGTACATGTAATAATACACAAAAAAATTATAGACAAAATATAAAATTAGAAATTCTAATTTATTTAATTAATAATAAAGTTTATTTTAATTTTTTTTTTAATTTTGTTAAATTTATATTTTTTTCTCTTATATATCTATTTCTTTATTTATTTAATAAATATTACGAATTCTATATTTATTGTTATATTTTTTGTGTTCATTTATTTATTTCATTTTTTTTATTCTTATTAATTTTTAAAAATTACTTATGTGTAATAGAAAATATTCTCTTATATCTTAGTAAAGTTTATTTTCAGAGAATAGTACATATCATAAGAGACAAAAAATAAATACACACAAAAAAATAAAAACACAATTTCTAATTTATGTTGCCTCCAAAATCTTCTCCTAACACACTTGGTGATTTACCCAATATTTCATACCACAATTGATTACTTATCCTATAACGAGTGACACATCCTTTTGATTCGTACGATGAATGTTTCCATTACCACGTTAGGATGAGTGGTACAAGGTAATGAGGATGTAAGAAAACTGACACAAAATATCTACCAACATGGGCAATAGCTATTTATTGACGTTCATGGTGTGGAACTGGAGGGAACTTCAATGACAAGTGAGTATAATAAATCCAAACAGTCTCACCAAAATAATTTTCTCTACTTTCAAAAATAATAACGAATATGTATAAAAATATATAAGATTTATTAAATAAATAAAAGATAATAATATATAAATAATATTAAATAGTAAAGAGAGAAAAAATTAAATATAAAAAATTATTTTAGATCAAAAATAAAAGAATTCAATAAAAAAAAGTAAAATAAATAATTAAATTAAAAAGGAAATAATTAATGAAATAAAAAAGTAAAATAAAGGAAAAAAATAAAAGGGGACAAAAATTAATGGGAAAAAAATTGGAAAGAAAATAAAAGAAGAGAGAGCATTATATGAAAAGAATTTAGAGAGAGAATAAGTGGGGGGTAGGAGAAAATATTTTCTTCGTTAAAAATGTTATGAATCTCCCTGTTTAGTCATAGTTTGCCCATCATAGTGGAACGTCGTGTATAGCATATTAGTATTAATAAATAATATAAAAATAAATTTTACACTTAGGAATTCTATTCGGAGGTTCCCAACAAAAATTTCAATTTCAGCCTCACTTTTTAGCTTAATAGAGTTACAAGCTAATTTTGATAATCTAGTCGTAACTTTATTGTTTGAACTCCGATTTCAACGAATTTTATATGTGGAATGCTCAGACAATTATCTATAACTTTTATGTCGAATATTTTCCCAAATTTTAAATAGACCCAAGTCAACAATCCTGATTTCGTGACTGCTACAGTAAAATCACGGCCCATCCATCATTTGTACAGGTGGCACCATCCAAGCCACTCTTTCTCCACTCAAAAATCAGCCCCTTACTATATAAAACTACAATTATTCATCATCTCTTAAAACAAGAATAAGAAAACGAAATTCGAAGGCCTCCTTCACGCCATCTTCTTCTCCAAAGTGACTCCATTTCTCATGCAACCTTGGTGATCTCAAGCTCATTCTTCGTGTTTGTAAGCTTCTAATCCTCTTTCCTTTTTCATTTTTCAGTTTTAGGCAAGCACTTTAGCTTCCCCAAATCGTCACTTATGAACCCTAATTTTTCATCTGAAGCATTTGACCATGAATAGTTTGTTAGAGATGTTTATTCATGCATGTCATGTCATAATAGCATGGTTTGAACTTTTATTATTGAGAGTGCCTAATATTTCGTGGCCTTAAAAGGTGAATTAGGAAAAGTATAAAACATAAAAGCTGTAGTTTTATGTCTTGCCAAAACCCCTGTAAAACAGTTTTGCAAAATAATTTGTGTAAGGAGATATTAAACTTTGAAATAGATTGGTCTGAGTTGCAGTCTTTGTGAGTAGTCTGAGATTATGTGCCAATTTTCATGAGTTCTGATAATTTGATTATAGAAAGAATTAGAAACAGTGATAAATATAAAAATGTTTCTTTGTCTTAAGTAAATGCTGGTAAATATCTTGGAAATTAGATTTGTGATTGTGAGATATAGGCATAAAAGCGGGACCTGTTCAGTTGTTGTTTAAACGGAATCAGAGCAGAATTCAAATAAATGCTATAAATTGTATAGTGTTTAGATTAATTTAAAATTTTAATATGTTATAATCTTATGTGTCTAATTTTGTTAGAAATAAGAATTGAGTTATTTGGATGAGGACATCAAAAGTTATCAAAATATAAGTCTTGCAAGGTCAGAATAGGTCCATTAGAGCACATATGCATGAAAAGCTTTCAAGTTGCAAACGTAATGCCTTGTCTGAATTCATTTGTGTGTGTTGGGGGCTTGATTTTCTGTTTTGATATGGATTGATGATGGTTTAAATGTTTGATGATTATTTAACATGAGTTTGTTTTGTGAAGTGTTGGAAAATTCCAACTTGAAATTCAATGGTAATGGCCGAATGCCTATTGTTGTGAAAAGGATGATGTTAGATACTTGAATGTTGTTTTAGTAATGGTTATAGTAGTATTCTTTTCATGGTTGGAAGAGTTGATGACCATTGTGTATATGTTTATAGCCTAGTTGGGGTTGAATTCTTATTTTGAAAATAAGCATGTGTTTTATAAGTAGTAAAATGGTAATGCGAGTATCAGATCATATAGACTTGCATGATATGCCGTCCTCAATTCATTGTATTTTTTTTTTAATATGATGAGTAAAAATTTTTGGAATGCTTCATTAGTTGCTGATACAAATATGGTATTTGGTCGGAGTAATAATTTTCAGTTGGTTACTTGGTTTGATTAGTTCCGAGATCCTTGTACATATCTGTTTGATAATATAATTTATATCATTTGAGCAAACTATTCTGCTTCTCATTATTTTCATTTCTTATGAGGTTATAGGGTGAACCAAGTTTCCATTTATTTGGATTCATAGTGTGTATTCGAGCAACTGCTGCGAGGGCACTCAAATCAGTGCTACAAGGGATTTTACGTTATCTGAACTATGCGACAAGTACTGAAAGTAACATGTGAGTATGAATGCCTAATGATGTGGAAAGAATGTGTGGTATGTTAAGATTATGCTTGTGTGGGTGTGTGCTTAATGTTAAATATATGAATAAAAAGACCTTGTGATGAAATAAATAGTGTGTGTGTTTTTGATTAATTATGCTTGTTATATTAAAGCTTGATGTTTAGTTTGTTAAAATATGTATGTGTGGCAAGATGATGAGCATGAAAATGAGTTATAATGAACTTGATGATAAGCTTGAGAAATATATTAAGTAATGTCAATAAACACTTTAGTGTGTTTTGGGTTAATTAAGGAAACTAAGTTTAAATTTGACTATGGTACGGAATGTTATATGTGTTGATGAGTATGTTTAGGCTAAATGGTTGGGCCATTATGATAAGGCCAGATTTGGGCATTCATAGATAGTTCGCATTGGGCATTTCAAGTGGCTATATCGGCTACGCCAAAATGTCCCATCAGCATTAGCATTAGAATGTCATGTAGAACTAGCAGCACAATCAGCTAAGTAGCATGTTCATGCATCCATGAATCACGCTTCGTATCCTTAGCTCAATTATGCTAACCATATTTGAATACAAGTTTAGATATTCATCTACATTTAGTTCGTGTATAGTCCTCGACTTATGAATAGATTAATAGCTCATGCATTTAGAGTATCTGTTAGTCATGCTGCTAATTATGCTAGATAGATCACGACCTAGGTTACCAGCAAAAGTCACCAGATAGCCATAATTAATGCTCATTTTGGTAATCTCTTTCTGTTAAATACATTTCTTTTTTAATTTGAAACCAACTCCGAGGATAACAACCTCGAACACCACCCGAGTCTAACTCTAAAGTCATACTACCCCACCCAGAATCTATAAGATTTTTAGAAATACTAAGTTGAACCAGAACGACCTTATTGAGATTCTGGAGTGAAGTTACTCTGAAGCAACATCATTCCGGGATCATTGTACTTAGGACTATAAAGAACTCCCAAGATTCAAATACAATCCGGTTTGCACTAATTCTAAACTCTGGAAAGGTTTGTATTTTGGATGGACAAAAAGTATCAGAAGCACTCTGATCTCAACCATTGGAACAACGAAGCATTCCTAAGTACACCGAATCACTCCGGAATACCCTGGAACACCCCATAGGTTCCGGAACCGTTTCAAGCACCAACTCCAACAACACTTACGTACAAAGAAAAGCCGTTGATGAAGAAGCAAAAATTAAACACGTAAAAAGAAATAAACTAAAAAGAATCACAAGGTAAAAAAAAGAAAGAAAAGTTGTCGATGTCTCTTGAGCTTTAAACACAAAAGGTTAGAGAAAGAACATTGAGGCCATAAATTTTGAAGCATGATTAAAAAGAATAACAGTTTCACCTATGAAAGACTGTCACAATCGTATAGCGAACATGGTGAGTCGACTTTCTCGCCTTTCTAGCATGTCTAAATGCAAAATTAGTGGATAAAAATGACATAGCAATCATGTACGCTATACAAAAGAAAGAATTTGATACTTCAATAAAACTTCACAATACTAGCCATCCAAACTCCAACTTTAATGTTTGCCAACTTGCAGAATCCAAAGGCTGCTAACGTCTGTTGGATAGTTTCTTTCATTTGGTTCGCAAGATAGTTAACTGTACATCAAGAAACCATTAAGATATAGCTGCCTGAAAATATAACAACTTAAACAATATCATCCAGCAAACCACATTATAAGATGCATTAAAAAGATTTTTGTCTTTTGTTTCAAACTAGAGTTCAAATATTGCAAACTAATCATCCTACCAAATCTAAGTAATCAAACTGAGTAGCATTTGGTGGCACAAAGTGTAGTTGCTCCACTCTTAACATGCATTGCATTCAAATTAATTAGTAAAAAATATCAAGTTCACTAAGCATCAATCTTCAATTTTTTTTTAAAAAAAACAACGAACAAATAAAAAAAAAATACCCACTCACTAAACACCAATCTTCAATTAAAAAAAAAAACAACGAACAAATAAAAAAAAATACCCACCAACCAAAAGATACAAACTAACAAAATTTAAATGCATATTCAAGATATAAAAGCCCTAGTTCAAAATATATATATATATTTTCTTAAAGTAAAAAAAAGTCGGTTAAATAGATGTGAATCACCGCTGAGGATTGTTATTTTTTGGGTAAGCTAATACAATCTTTTTCTCTTTTCATTTACTTTCCCCTGTGAGTGAAATTTATATTTTGGTTCCACTATTAATATGTGACCGGTTTGATGTTTCTTAAACAAAACATCAATGAGAAATCTATCATTGAAATCTTGGATAAATATCTTCTAATTATCTTTTAAATTTTGGTTTTTGAATCTCAACTTGCAAAGTAGATGGTATTTGTCAACAAAAGAATAGTGTAGCTGTAGATAGAATGATAGACAACAGAAAAATTCAACTTGTTGACACCAAAATGGTGTCAGAGGTGAAATTGTCAAAGACGGTCGATGTGGTAAGGCATTTTTTTAGTTTAACACCCTAAGTGCTACATTTGACTAGTTAAATGGAGGGTTGACTTGTCAAACATGTAAAAGTTTATGAAATAGATAGAGTCATAACTTAAACTACTTAAGCTCCGCCTATAGAGGTCTAAGCGACTGTTTAAAAAGCCTATATTTATACACTCAACTATTAAACAAATAGCGATAGAACATAGGAGAAGAGAAGGTAATACACCAAGTAATAAAATACAGATACTACCAAAATCTTGACAGAAACAGATAAAAATTAACATATTAATAATGGATTTGGATTTCATAAATGTGTAATCAGATGTCGCCGATATCCCAAACATTGGCGTCAACAGCTGGTAGTCGAAGCTGCCTGTTCAGGCCAAGGAACTGTCGGCGAAATCATATGGCATAATCGGATAATTGGGTGATATATGAAAATAGTGGGTTAGAAGCTGTTGGTCGCCTTGCTTAGTGCAGGCTAGACTTGAACATGCCAAATTGGCAATTGGTCTCTATAAATGGTCTGATTAGTTGGGAGCAGATAGTCCCAAAATGGTTTATTAGAGTTAACAAACAGAGAATGTGATGCTTTGGCTCACAAGCAAAGTCAACTACCTCATTTACCTTTCATGAGGTTTTACGATAAAATATCCAATCCTTTAATTTATTTATTTGCATTAGAAACTTTTTTTTAAAAAAAAAAAAGTAAAACTTACAAGTAAATTTTTTTTTATTAACATAAAAATAGGATTTATAATAAATTTCTAATAGTAGATGGTATTGGCATCAAACCAGGAGATTATTTTAGGTTTTATCATCCTGACCAGAATATGGCTTCAGAGTCATGAAATAGCTTAGGCATAAATCTGAAAGAACGTTTGAAGTTAGATGACAGTTGTAAGGTCGGTGGATGCATAATCTTTGCAGCATGTGAGCTCAATGACTTTTACCAAATGTTCCCACAAAGATATTTTTGGGCTTCCATCTAATACTGCACTAGGATTACGTGATAGTTTTCCTATCGTGGAAAACTATCTTGAGGCTACTCTTTCGGGCCTATACTGTAATGGGAAGATCGGGCGAGGTTTGTCGGTGGAAGAGGGTCATTTTTTGCATGTGCATAGTGCCGTCTACATGCTTATTTCATATACACTAGGTTAAGATTGACAACATTGTGTATTTTGTTTGTCAATTACATTTAGTGATTCTTATAGACATTAGTATACTTTGGTTCATAGTTTTGCTACTACTACTACTTGATTAGTTTCTCAAAATGGATAGATTGAGAACATTGCACTGATACCGCTAATTAAGGAATGACATATTGAAAATTTTGGCCAGATTGGTTGTTGAATCTTATTTGTTTAAATGTTCTTTCAATGATATATAATCCCTTTGTTTCTTAAAGTGTATTTTTTGTGATTCTTATTGTATCTCAGTCTTAATTGATTCAATTATGCTGAAGATTTTCTTTTGAAATCAAGACTTAAAGCATAAATATGTTTGTTTTGACTTAATTCATTGTATTGGACATTGGGGGGAAAATTTCTATATGTATGCAATAGCTGCTACTTGGGCATCATTTGGTCCAATGGTAGAATATTTATGTATTCCCGGATGCTGTCTAAGAAGTTGCTACCAATATGAGAGAGAGCATCTTGGATTTGCTAAGCATAATGGCAAACATTTTTATATTTGTTTTATATTTGTTTTATATTTATTATATATTTTGCTTAATTGCAATTTGAATGAAGCTGTTAGAGATGTTGAGGTCTAGTATTTTTATATTGATGTGTACATTTTTTTTTTTTATATTTAATTTATGCTGAAACAAAATGTCATAAAAAGTTCTTAGTATGATGATAACATGTGGCCTTACGTGGCATGAATTATTCATGAATATTTATGACATTTTATTTCAACATAAATGAATTGTTCTTAGTAGGTTGATAACATGTGGCCTTATGTGGCCACATGTTATTAGGGCTGAGCACCGGAACCGGTTGGCACCGGACCTATTCTGGTTCTGTCATTGACGAAATCAGAATCAGAATTAGAACATGTTTTGGAAATTGAATTTCAGAATCATAACCGAAACCAAATTAAAACCCAATTTTATAACCCAAATTAAAGTTCAATTTAAACTCAGACACTTCCTACAAGAATATTATGTATCGAGTCAAAAATATTATACCATATGCAATTTTATTTATTATTTTCTGTATGGACAGTTGCCAAAAATATTATGTAATATTCAAGTGTGAGAAATAATTGTATTTTCAAAGTTTGACAATAAAAAATAAATAGAATAAATCAGAACTGGTCCGAAACTGAATTGGAATCGATTTTTTCCGAGTAGGTTCCGATTCCATGCGGAATCCGAACCGAAATCGATTTTGCTCACCCCTACATATTATCATCATATGAAAAACTCTTTATGACATTTTGTTTCAACATAAATTAAGTGTAAAAAAGCGCACACATCAATATAAAAATACTAGACCTTGACATCTCTAGCAGTTTCTTTCAAATTGCAATTAAGCAAAATATATAATAAACAGAAAATAATATCAAAATGCTTGTCATTATACTTAGCAAATCCAAGCTGCTCTCTCTCATATTGGTAGCAATTTCTTAGACAACATCTGGGCATACATATATATTCCACCAATGGACCAAATGATGCCCAAGTAGCAGCTATTGAATACAGATAGAAATTTTTTCCTCTAATGTCCAATACAATGAATTAAGTCAAAATAAACATATTTATGCATTAAGTCTTGATTTTAAAAGAAAATCTTCAGCATAATTGAATGATTTAAGACTTAGCTACAATAAAAATCACAAAAGATACACTTTAAGAAACAAATGGATTATATATCATTGAAAGAACATTTAAACAAATAAGATTTAACAACCAATCTGGCCAAAATTTTCAATATGCTTTTCCTCAATTAGCGGTAGTAGTGCAATATTCTCAATCTATCAATTTTGAGAAACTAATCAAGTAGCGGTAGTAAAAACTATGAAGCAAGTATACTAATGTCTACATAAGAATCACTACGTGTAATTGACAAACAAAATACACAATGTTGTCAATCTCTACCTAGTGTATATGAAATAAGCATGTAGACAGCACTATACACATGCAAATAATGACCACCAACGGACCTCACCCAATCTCCCCATTATAGTATAGGCGTGCAAGAGGAGCCTCATGATAGTTTTCCATGATAGGAAAACTATCACATAATCCTAATGCAGTATTTGATGGAAGACCGAAAATATCTTTGTGGGATTATTTGGTAAAAGAGTCAACATTTGGTAAAAGAGACATGGCGCTCACATGCTGCAAAGATTATGCATCCACCGACCTTACAACTGTCATCTAGCTTCAAACGTTCTTTCAAATCTCTACTTAAGCTATTGCAGGACTCTGAAGCCATATTCTGGTCAGGATGATAAAAGCTGAAACAGTCCATTGGTTTGATGCCAATACTATCTACTACTAGAAATTTATTATAAACCTTGTTTTTTGTTATTAAAAAAATTACTTGTAAGCTTTATTTTTTTTAAAAAAACTTATGCAAAGGATTAAAGCAAAGGATTAGATATTTTATGGTAAAACTTCATGAAAGATAAATGAGATAGTTGACTTTGCTTGCGAGCTAAAGTAGCATGTTCTCTGTTTGTTTACCCTAATAAACCATTTGGGACTATCTGCTCCCAATTGTTCAGACCATTTATAGACACTAGTACTCACAGAAATTCAAAAATAATATCATACATCCTCACGAACATCTCTCAACATTTCTTCCCCACTGGAATCTCGTTTTCTCCCTCCTTCCAAGCTTTCAAACCATGTACATCTTATGCCAAGCACCAACTGCACTAACACCTTCTAAGAGTACCATATGAAATTCAATACTTTTTATACCTGAACGTTTAAAAAGAAAATAAGTAACACAATCCCAGTGGATAAAAAAGATAAGTGAATACACAAGCAAATAAGATTGTATAATTAGATGATACTTACCCAATTAGATGATACGTATCCAATTTACTTTGCAAGTTGGGATTCAAAAACCAAAATTTAAAAGGATAATTAGATGATGCTTACCCAATTTTTCAATGAAAGATTTCACATTGATTTTTGCTTCTGTAACATCAAAACGGTCACATATTAACAGTGGAACCAAAATGACGATTGTCTTTAGAGATGGCAACAAGATCGGGACCCGCCCGGGTCCGGGAAGACCCGGGTCCATAATTAAAAAAACCATACCCGAGTCTTTAAAATTAAGACCCGGGTGATTCCGAGTCCTGACCTGGGATCACTCGGGTCCGGACCGGGTATACCCGGGTCCGGAAAAAAAATAAATAAAAAAATAAATAAAATAAATTAGATTTTAATTAAAAAAAATATATATAAAATATTATGCGCATATATATATATATATATATATATATATATATATATATATATATATATATATATATATATAATAGAATTTAACTAAAAATTAAAAGAATTGAAATAAAACTAATAAAATTGACAAAATATAAATATAAATATAAAATAATACAATTAAAATTTCTTTAAAAAAAAAGGAAGTCTGGACCCGTCTGGGTCCGGAATTGGTCCCGGGATAGCAAAACCTCTTCCAGATCGGGACCCAGGTCCGGCCGGACCCGGATTTTGCCATCCCTAATCGTCTTTCCTTCTTTTTTATTTTCAACTGTCCTAAATTATTTCAAATTAGCCCCAAATTTCTAATATCAATCCTTCGCTCAGCCATTACCTATCAACCCTAAGGGTCTGTTTGGTTCAACGAAAGGGGAGAGGAGAGGAGGAATTTTAATGGAGGGAGGGGGAGGGGAGGGGGAGGGGAGGGGAGGGGAGGGGAGGGGAGGGTTTTTAATTAAATATATATTTGGTTCAAGAAGGGAGGGGAGATATTTTAAAACTAATTTACTATTTTATCATTGTAGTTTTTTATAAATAAAATTAAAAAATATAAGCTTATATTATCTTTGAATTAAAGAAAAATTAAAATTAAAATTAAAAGCACTACATAATACGTGTTATTAAAAATAAAATTAAAACAAATATGAGAGAAGAGAATAAGAAGAATTGAATGATGAAGCAAATATAAGAGAGATTTGTAATTAGGACAATTTTAGATTTTAATATATAAATAGAGATAATTTAGTCAATGTATTTAAAATTTTAATTACTCATTTTCTCTCTCCTCCAAAACCTCTTACTTTTCGAGGGAGCTAAAATTTGCTTATGAGAGATTTTGCTCCCCTCTCATCCCCTCAAAAAAAATTGAACCAAATAAACATAATTTAAAATAATCATTCTCCTCCCCTCTAAAACCCCCCCACCAAACACACTCTAAAACAACAACCAGTTGCGGATTCAAGGCTAACCTGCACTCTTTGGATTAAGGGTGTGTAAAAGAAATCACAGTTGTGCTAGTCCAAGTCATCAATCAATCGTGAAACAAATCCCAGCATTTGATCTCAAATCCCTGCTTATTCATTGGTTCAACAACAAATTTAGAGAAATGCCGGTTTTAGCCTCACTTGAGTTTCAAAACGGGGATGACTACATTACAGATCTGCCACCATTAGATTCATTTTAACTAGATCCAAGGTTATGATTTAATTAAATATTAAATAAATAAAAAGTTTATGTTACTGGCAATTACGGCTGTTACCTGTTTGGTCTCATGCCGAGGTAAAAATATCTTCTGATCAAAAAATTAATGCATTATTAGTAGTAAAATATTATGCGGCGTTGAGGTACAAATTTCATATTAATCTTCATGTAAATACCATATTATTCATTGTTATATTAACCACTTACATATTTACTAACAATTTTAATATTTTAAGCAGTTAATATATGTTATACACTTATGTAATGACATCGACATTAATTGTGCATGTTAATATTATAAATGTTTACTTAAACATTAAACTATTAAAATGAAATTTTTAATGCTAAACTTGCATTTTTTTTTTTAAATTGTTAAAAATTCTATCGTCAAACTATTCGTCCCGTACTTAAGCGGAGCAGATAAAATCTCTGTCTGCTCCAAACTTTTACAAGAAATGCATTCTTTGGATTCGACAAGAAACGCTAAACTTGAAACCCAACGGCTCTTTAGGCTCCCTGCCCTAAAAACAAAAGAAAAAATTTAATTTTTTTAAGGGTAATTTAGTAATTACCCTTAATAATATTAATAAAATGACTAGTTTTAGGGACATTTTAGGTATCACAAAAATAATCCAAAAATGTATAAATATGGGTCATTCTTCATTTTTTCAACTCACCAATTCTCAATTCTCAATTCTCAATTTTACAATTCTCTCATTACATCCAAACACTTTGGAAGCAACAACATGTGTGGATGATTGGACCCGAGCTAATCTAAGGTAACAAGAAGATGCCCCCGATGACTTTGAAGACTTGTTCGACAATGCATATGCAAGTGCAAACGAGAGCTGAAATATCAACATGCACTGATAATGATGATGATTGATGAGTAAATAATTGTAATGAGGAACTATCTTTAAAATATAATGGAACTATGTGAGCTTTGATTGCTCTCACCCATGGAGGATACGTAAGCAACTTAAATATTTACAAATTTAAGTTCAAGCTCTTTAATTTTATTTTTAATTTAATGTAATCTAAATTCAATTCAAATTAAATCATTATTAAAACTAAAAGGGAACCAGAACCGGAACAACCGTCCGGTTCGGTTCCGATTCTTGGTTCCATAATAGTGTAGAACCGGGAACCGTTCAGTTCGATTCCGATTCGAAACCGAACCATTGGCTGAGTCTACTTAAAACCTTTTAATGCTTGAAAAATAATATGAAACAGACAGCATAAAACGTGAAACTTGGACCATCAGACTTGAAACCTATACCAATATAATTGAAATAGTTGATTTAACCCATTAACCAATAAACTTGTAATATTGACCAATGACTTGAGACTTTTTTAATGCATGAAAACCAATATGAAATCGGTAGTATTAAACTTGAAACTTGAAACTTGAAACCAATACCATCATAATTGACTTCATTAATTTAAACCTTTAATCAGAACCATTAACCATTAAACATTAAACTTGAAATATGGAACAATAACTCGAGATTATTTTAATACTCCAGAGACAATATGAAACTGATAGCATTAACTTGAAACCACATACATTATATTTGATACCAATGCATTTAACCATTAACCTGAATCATTATCCATTAAACTTGAACTATTGAGCAATAACTTTAGATTATTTTAATGTTTCAAAGACAATATGAAACTTATAGCATTAAACATATACTTGTGACTACACTTGAAACCAAAAACATTATACTTGAAACCAATGAATTTAACCATTAACTTGAATAATTGACCATTACATGTGAAATATAGAGCAATAACTTGAAGCGAATTTAATGTCTGAAAAATAAAATGCAACAAATAGATTAAATCTGAAACCTGGACCATTAGAATTGAAATCTATATCAATATATTTGAAATCATTGATTTTAACCATGAACCAGAATAATTAACCATGAAACTTGAAAAAATGACCAATAACTTGAAATTATTTTAATGCTTGAATAAAAGACGAAATTGATAGCGATAAACCTGAACATGTAACCATTAAAATTGAAATCAAAGGTAATATATTTAAAACCAATACAAATAATCATTTAATTGGAAATTTTAACTATTAAACTTGAAACTTAACTATTAAATATGAAACCATTTTTTTATTTTATATATATATATATATATATATATATATATATATATATATTAATATTTTATTATTTAACTATTGTGGCGCAGGGCTTTCAACCCCCGAATATTTTTTTTTATTATAATTCTTAAATAATTCTTGGTTAAAGATTCTATATTTTTTATATTATAATATAAATGTTATGATCAATGACCTTAAAATGTAAAGATAATGTCACAACCCAATATATCCGGAACGTGACCGATAGGAGACGGTATAACCATCTCCTAAGCCTCAAACATGCAAATGCAAAACCTATTATACAGTATGGATTATACACACACAAAAAAACTTAAATACTTCGCTCCATGGCCTACATCAATGCAAGTATGGGGACCCTTATCATGTGTATCTATATGACTGCGGCTGGTCCATCTTCTCTGATCTTAGCAAATGATAATAGGGAATCTTAAGGCAACCTGCATCTAAAACTAGAACTTTGGGAGGGGGGATAAGATCTTTTGAAAGACCTAATGAGTGGATACCATAAAAACGAAATCAAATGAAATTCAAAATATAAAAATCCATAAGAAGACAAAATCAAAAATCAAAATCTCATACTTTTATTCAGATAACCTCATAAAAACCCAATAGGCGTTCATTGCCCGAGTCACGTGCAAAGACCGGATAATGTCCAAACATGACCATGTCGATAAAGAGTAGTGGGTCAACCATTTTTTGATGGTCAAGACCCCAGAACAAGCGCTATTGAGGTTTTAGAAACCATCAATCATCATACATAGGGGAAGGCACTATCAGATTCAGATCGGACCAAACTGAATCTGAATCCGATTCGATTCGATAAGAGTGGACTTCTTTGGTTCGATCGGATTTTGTGTCTTTATTGAATTGGATCGAATTTGATTCGATAACTATTGAATCGAATCAAATTTATTCTATCTGATTTGAAATCTTAACGAATCAGATAAATTCGATAACATATCCGAATCCGATAGAGCATCCGATTTGATAATGAATCCGATAGTGTATCTATTTGATAACGGATCCGATTTGATAACAGTCCGATTTGATAAAAATGATTTGAATTTTAATTTTTCTGATCCGATTAGATAAAATTAATATGAATTTACAAATGTTCAGATCAATTTTTCGAATCCAATCCGTTATCGAATCGATTTATTATCAAATCGGATTCTCTATCGGATTCGAATCCGTTATCAAATCGGATTCTCTATCAGATTCAGATTCGTTATCAAATTGGATAAAATCCAATTCGATCTAATAATTATCAAATTTATCCGATTCGATCCGAAATTCGACGAACCAACCAAATACGATTTGATCGGATTCGAGAGCAGATTCGATCCGATATTATCGAATCGAATCGGATCGAAGGCCTAATCAGGCTCCCTAATGGAAACATATCATATCATCAAATCAAAAACGAGTTATCAGAGTAATTTCTTTTTAAATCACAATCTAATCATATAATTAGAATTACAAAAAAAATAAAAATAAAAATAAATTAAAACAAAAATATCATGAGATCAAAGTGTCAAATTATCAAAATATATATATCAAAATATCATAAGTAACAGAAATAAAAGTAGCTACTATTTGAGAAGTGGTGCTGAACCCAACGAGATTTCCTGCACTGAATCTACAAGGATTGGGTTCAAGTGTGATTAGAACTCAAGAACACTTATGGTCCTAATCTTATGTATGAATGATACAAGAATGCATGCCATCGAGAACGTACGTGAAACTTTAATCTTATCAGTGTTTCCCAAAACATGAAACATCTCACACACACACCTCCTTAACTACACTCGATCACAATCAAGTTCAAACGATCTCCATGGTATCGTTATTAATTTAACCATAACCTTTTAATGCTTAAGATAACCTTATAGGCCTCATCTTATCTAACCACCCCAAATCCGAAAATGAAGCAGAAATTGTGTAACAAGGTTTATTGGTCCAACACATAAATGACGGCTTCTCAAAATTACACCCAAGTCGAGTAGTCGACTAAACGTGAATCAAACAACCAGGTCTGATGGTCAATTTGAATTTTGAATTAATAAAGCGTGTTTTTATCTAATATATGGATCTCTGAAATCTCAGGTTCTGTTAACTTTTCGGTTTTACATTTGTTTCCAACATCTCTCTCTGATGATGCAAAATAAACATTTTCTACTCTGAGCTATCCTAGACAGGCTAATGACTTGTCTTTTATTTTGTAAAGGTAATTAATTTTTAAAATTAAAATAATTATTACGAAGGGAAGATTAAGAAACTTACTAGCTTGGGAAGTGGCTTAAGAGAGTTCAATTTTTCTCTTGAAATGGGCGTGTGGTGAAAGAAGCAAGAGCTTGGGAAATTTTCTAGAGAAATCGTGAATGGAGGATAAAGAAGAGAGTGAACAGGGCTGCTTTTATAACACAAGGGAGATTTTTAAGATTAAAATAATAATAATAATAATTCATTAAGCACATGTTGAAATTTAAGGGAATTTTCATCACTGCATAATACCAACCAGAAGAATCACATTTTTGACTTGATTCTGTTCAGAATTTGGAAAACTATTCAATATGTAAGTTGTAGATCTTTATCTAAGTTTTCCGAGGCCACCAAGGTCGTTGAAATTGGACTCGGTATCTCAAGTTATGACTGAAATACCGAAAATTATTTGAAAATAATTGAAAAATAATTGTATATCGGAACTACAAATAACATATAAAATATAGTCACCAGACATGTCGGGACGACCGGTGTGTTACAGATAACCTTAAACTCTAACAATAAAAGGGCCGACCTCGTGATGGTTTGAATAAGAAATTAGAGAAAAAAAAAATACTATTATTGTGAAAATGTAAATTGAATTCTTATACCATAACTCCATTGATATCTTTTATTTTAAAAATATGGAGCTATCATTGCTCTTCTCTTTCGTTTTGCAAATAGCAAAAGAGATACTTATCCAAGATAGAGCAATCATATTTTATTGATTACCTCTTACTTCTCACATGCTATATATGTGTCCCTTTTATGCTTAGCTAATGGGGAGAATTGTCAAATTGGAAGAAATATTTAGATCAATTTAATGATAATGTCAAATGTGCTACCTCTATTTAACTAATGTTTCTTGTTGAGTTTTAATTGCCTATTTATTTAGAACAAAGAAAGATAGCACAACTTAAATGGGAGCTTTATGGTTATACAAGTGATCATCAACATAAATTAGTTGTAATCTTCAGCCCTTATGACGTTTTATTGCTTCTAGCCCATATGATTGAAATGTTACATTTATTTAGACTATTTAAATTTTGGAAATTTGCATAATCTCATGCAATTGCTATGTTTAATTGAGAAATTTTTCTTTGTAATTGTTATACTTAAATGAATATACCACTTATATGAGATAATGTGCAAATTGAGTTTATCATGAATCCATTTTTTCTTCTTAGTTAAAAATTTATGGACCCTTTTGTTTTTCTTCATGTTTATAATGTGGTACAATTAGTGTCATTAAACAACAAATTAACATGTTTTTATCAAACAAGTTACAAATCTAAAAGTGGATCTATATTAACATGAAAACCCTAAAACTCAAGAACTATAAAAAACCTGTTGAAAATCGTCCAAGTCGAGATCTCTCTGTCCTTAAGAACTTATTAGCCTCCGTCTCCGGTGCTTCACAGATTCGAATTGGCCAATGTTCTCCCAGGATAACTTGGATGCTTCTTGTTCAAGGAGCACTCCTTAACAAGTGTTTGAACTTGGAATATGTTGAAACTCTCTCTCAAGAAAACAATGAAAATCACATGCTGAATTCGGATTGATTTTTGGATTCCGAGAATGTACATGGATCCTACCTTTTAAAGGCATGGAAGGGTGCCTTAAGGACACCCTTTGGGTTAGGGTGCAACCCTCCAAAAGGTTGTACCCCTTCCATGTTTCTCAATTGAAGGATATGTCCCTATAGGGTACCATCCAAGAGACATGTCCCTCTTCCATCTTAATCACCCATATATTTTAAGAATTTACAACAAGCTCCCACAATTCTTAAAATATACTTGCAGACACGTGAGAGAGTTTCCGTAAACTAAAGCTGCATTGAAATAGGTAGCTTTCGCCTTGAACCTTTCCTAGTGAGTGACAACCGGATTTACTTGGTAAACCAGTAACCCATAGTCTTGAACTGTTCTACCGTTTGTGTAAACCAAGACCACTGCCAACACAGCTTTACTTCGACCATTTTCCTGTTCTACGGTTGTGTTCATTTTGGCCCTGAACAACGGTCCCGAATTCATCAAATATTTTAGGGTAACCCGTCTTTAAAACTTCTCATGGAAGCAGCCTCATTTCTTACTTGAAATAGTGATCTACTATGAAGAGGTAATCTGTCTTTACCCCTATTAGGACTCATCTCCTAATATAGTGATCATTAAAAGCCTTAGCTTATCCTAACCAATGACAGACAGCACTCAGCGTCATTATCGGAATGGGAAAGAGTACAAAACTCTTCAATGCTTGTTTTGAATTGCACAAAGTTTCTGTTGTCCCTTCTGAACCTAGATCTTGGGATCTCTAGTCAACTAGATTGGGTTTCCACAGTGACAATTCTTAGATTATAGGCTTCAAGTCCATTCCCCTCGATGACTTCTCAACTTGCTCTCGAGGTAAACCTTTAGTTAGTGGATCTACTAGGTTTTCCTTCGACTTAACATAATCGATCGTTATTATGCCACTTGAGAGCAGTTGACGTATCGTATTATGTCTCCGACGTATGTGTCGAGACTTACCATTATACATTGTATTTTAGGCTCTCCCAATAGCCAATTGGCTATCACAATGTATGCTAATCACTGGCACCGGTTTGGGCCAACTAGGAATATCCTTCAGGAAGTTTCTAAGGCATTCTGTTTCTTCCGCTATTTTTTCAAACGCTATGAACTCTGATTCCATAGTAGACCTGGCAACACATGTTTGCCTCGAGGATTTCCATGACACAGCTGCATTACCAAGTGTGAAAATAAATCCACTCATAGATTTGGAATCCACTGTATCAGATATCTAGTTAGCATCGCTATATCCCTATAGTACATCAGGATATCTCTCATAATGTAGCCCATATTTTGAAGTTTCTCTCAGACACCTCAAAAATCTTATTATGGCTTTCCAGTGGTTATGTCCTGGATTGCTCGTATATCTGCTAAGCCGGTTCACAACTTGAGCGATATCAGGTTGTGTGTAATTCGTGAGATACATCAGACTTCCGATGATTCTCGAATACTCTAATTGCGATACGCTTGAACCAGTATTCTTTGATAGATGAAGAGTTAGGTCTACAAGGGTTCTAGCCACATTTAGATCCTCTTTGATATATTTATCAAGTATTTTCTCAATATAATGAGTCTGAGATAATATATATACGTCTGATGTTCTAGAAATCTTAATTCCTAAGATCACATGAGCTATTCCCATATCTTTCATATCAAATCTGCTGGAAAACACGTTTTTGGTAGACTGAATCATTTCATGATTGCTACCAATTATATATACGTCTGATGTCCTAGAAATCTTAATTCCTAAGATCACATGAGCTATTCCTATATCTTTCATATCAAATCTGATGAATAACACGTTTTTGGTAGACTGAATCATTTCATGATTGCTACCAATTATCAGCATATCGTCATCATTGTAGATTGTATCTCGATCACCAAAACTTCAAATTAAACTAATGAATTAAAGAAAAGAAAGATAAACAACTCAACGAACCCATCGGTTAATATTAGAGTTAAGTTTAGCGATCTGCATCTATATATTATTTGGCTCTAGCCTTGTGAATCTGAAAAAACTCATTCGACTCTTCATCTTTTAATGACCGGTAAGAAAAACAAAAATTACTAAGCCACCCATCAGTTAATTTTAGAGTTGAGTTTTCCGAGTTGCATATAATATTATTTGGCTCTAGCCTTGTGAATCGGAAAATAAGAATTCAACTTTAAATCTGCTAATGACTAGTGAGAAACACAGTTATTACATGTTGGAGATATTTTCAAACACCAAGGTATTTAAACAGTAGGAGATGGGTAGAAATGGTAACTCCATTTTTTTTTTATTGAGATCCTTAAATGCCGATCAGACCATAAGGATGGTGCAAACCATATAACATGTTCCGACAGAAGAGGCTGAGCATTTGGTAACAATGGCCGACCACTTCAGCACGGCTAGTCGGTTACCATCAGATCTGTAACAGTTTCTCTCGTATCAGGGATCGTCGGGGTCGACCTCGTGAAGACCGAGCAGATAGTAAGATATTTTCCACCGCCTCATCCTTATTGGATAAGGTGATGAGACACTATCCTTACAGGATAATGTGATGGGATACTATCCTTACAGGATAAGGTGACGGGACATGATGATGATGGAAATAAGATATTTTCGGCCAAGTGGCCTTGGGGGGAGGAAGCCCATTAATGAATTCACATGGGTATCTCGATCACCAAAATTCAAATTAAACTAATGAATTAAAGAAAAGAAAGATAAACAACTCAACGAACCCATCAGTTAATATTAGAGTTGAGTTTAGCGATCTGCATCTATATATTATTTGGCTCTAGCCTTGTGAATCTGAAAAGACTCATTCGACTCTTCATCTTTTAATGACCGGTAGAAAAATAAAAATTACTAAGCCACCCATAAGTTACATATAATATTATTTGGCTCTAGCCTTGTGAATCGGAAAAGAAGAATTCAACTTTAAATTTGCTAATGACTAGTGAGAAACGCAGTTATTACATGTTGGAGATATTTTCAAACACCAAGGCATTTGAACAGTGTGAGATGGGTAGAAAGGGTAACTCTTTTTTTTTTGATTGAGATCCTTAAATACCGATCAGACCATAAGGATGGTGCAGACTATATAATATGTTCCGACAGAAGAGGCTGAGCATTTGGTAACAATGGCCGACCACTTCAGCACGGCTAGTCGGTTACCATCAGATCGACAACAGTTTCTCTCGTATCAGGGATCGTCGGGGCCGACCTCATGAAGACCGAGCAGATAGTAAGATATTTTCCATCGCCTCATCCTTATTGGATAAGGTGATGAGACACTATCCTTACAAGATAATGTGATGGGACACTATCCTTACAGGATAAGGTGACGGGACATGATGATGATGGAAATAAGATATTTTCGGCCAAGTGGCCTTGGGGGGAGGAAGCCCATTAATGAATTCACATGCGTGACATCATCTAGAGGGGGGATAGAACCGACTCTTTACCAGTATAAATAGGAGGGGAAACACATTTGTAAGGGTTGGTTGATTTGTGAGTAAGTAGATTACTAAAAAAAACTAGAGAGAACCACTCTGTAAACATAAACAGCTCTGTTTCTACACTGATAGATCACCAAACAGGTCGGCCGAGCACATTTCAATAATAAAACTACCATCCGTTTTTGTGCCCGTGGACGTAGGTCGGATTTAATCCACCGAACCACGTTAATACTTTGTGTTGATCTGTGTGTTTATTCTCTTTTGTCAAAGTTTACTTTTGGTTTCCCATAACTAAACAAATTCACTGCTGAAGGAAGGTTGAATCCCGGGAACAATATTCCTTTATTGTCCCTGAGACAAAAACCATCCGTCAACAGTTGGCGCCGTCTGTGGGGATTTCGGTAAAAAGCAATCTACATAATAGAACGATGGCAGAAGGTGGAAACCACCGCTCGTCAGAATGTTCAGCAACAGAATGGATGGAGAAAATGGAGGAAAGCCTAAGGAAAGACAGAGAGAAGAATCAAACTCTTTTGAAATCCATGATAGACAAGCTGGAAAAAATGGAGAGGACAAATAACGAAAGACATGAAGTTGGGCCCAGTCGGAGAAGAAGCGAAATAGCGGAAGAAAAGAGAGTTACAGATATGAGTGAAGACGATAAACCTATGAGGAAGGACCCCGACGGGATGAGGTCTCTGGTAATGGAGAAGGATTTGCAAGTGAGGGATATATGAGAGGAAAAAGAGAATAGTCAGTCACCAAGTTCTTCCTACGATAGTCCACACGACATTAGAAGGGAAGATATGAGGCGTGGCGGAGTTGAACGGGAAATATCTAGTCGCGGCATGCGTCGCACTCGAAACGAAGGCATGAAGAAGGCCGCGAGGGGCAGCAAAATAACGTTGATGATAACATGAAAGCTTAATTAAGGAAAGAAATGACCAAGTGGGAAGAAAGTTTCAAAGCTGATGCAGGAGATGCTCGGGATGATGAGGTTGAATCTCCATTTACAGAGGAAATAAGGTCAGTAAAATTTCTGAGACGATTCACCATGCCAACCATGACACTCTATAAAGGCCATACCGATCCGAAATCGCATGTTGAGGGTTTCGTTTTGCTGATGAAGGTCCAAGGAATGGTAGGGGATGCTATTTGCAAAGTGTTCCCATTAACCTTAGGCGGGCCAACAGTTCTATGGTTCAGAAGCTTGACTTCAGGGAGCATCGACAGCTTCCCACAGCTTAAGAAGTCATTTGTTCGACACTTCAAGGGGGCATGTGTCCCAAAGAAGATGATTGGGGAGTTGCGACTTGTAAAACAGGTTGCGCGTCTCGATGGGCGATTTGCAGAAGGGCAATAAAGAGATTTCGCTTCTTTTGGAAAAAAGTCACGCCGAGAACGAGATAAGTGTAGACCTTTGGAATTCTTCTTCAAGTGATCGACCACCAGTTCTTGTCAGAAGAATCACTCTTTTTATATATAGTTCCTGGCACCAACTCGTACACTTGTTGGAACCGAGAACTATGAGACAGATGTTGGAGGTATTTTCAAACACCAAGGCATTTGAACAGTGAGAGAGAGGTAGAAAAGGTAACTCTTTTTTTTTTGATTGAGATCCTTAATACCGATCCGACCATAAGGATGGTGCAGACCATATAACATGTTCCGGCAGAAGAGGCCGAGCATTTGGTAACAATGGTCGACCACTTCAGCACGGCTAGTCGGTTACCATCAGATCGACATCAGTTTCTCTCGTATCAGGGATCGTCGGGGCCGACCTCATGAAGACCGAGCAGATAATAAGATATTTTCAACCTCCTCATCCTTATTGGATAAGGTGATGTGACACTATCCTTACAAGATAAGATGATGGAACACTATCCTTACAGGATAATGTGACGGGACATGGTGAGATATTTTCGGCCAAGTGGCATTGGGGGGAGGAAGTCCATTAATGAATTCACATGGGTGACATCATCTAGAGGAGGGATAGAACCGTCTCTTTACCAGTATAAATAAGATGGAGAAACACATTTGTAAGGGTTGGTTGATTTGTGAGTAAGTAGATTACTAAAAAATTGGAGAGAACCACTCTGTAAACACAAACAGCTCGGTTTCTACACTGACCGATCACCAAACAGGTCGGCCGAGCACATTTCAGTAATAAAACTACCATCCGTTTTTGTGCCAGTGGACGTTGATCGAATTTAACCCACTGAACCACGTTAATACTTTGTGTTGATCTGTGTGTTTATTCTCTTTTGTCAAAGTTTACTTTTAGTTTCCCATAACCAAACAAATTCACTGCTGAAGGAAGGTTGAATCCCGAGAACAATATTCCTTTATTGTCCCTAAGACGAAAACCAGCCATCAACATTATGCCATCATTTAAATTTATTAATCATTAATTCATGCTAATCCAATTCAATATATTTCCTTGAAATAAGGTGAGCAAGCCAATTCTTAGAGGGTGAATATGAAAGCTCTATTTTTATAAGAACTAGTCACGAGTGTGCACGATGCGTATGTTTAATTGTAATTTTGATACATAAAAATTACATATCAAATAGACGATTTAGTTCGGTTTCGGAACCGAACCATTGGCCAGGTTTATACTTAGGTGGTGTTTGTTTTGGAAGGAAATGAGAGGAGTTTAAAGTAGAAGAAGTGGTGATGGAATTTGATTCTATTATTTGGTTAGTGATAGAAATTTGAAAAATATTTTTCTAATTATAATTATAATTTATTTATTTGATGTTGTTTTTAATTAAAAATATTATTTTAATTAATTATAATAATTTTAAATATATTAATAAAATTATTATTAGATACAAAGAATTTATTGATAATATTAACATATTTTAATAAATAATTATAAATATGAAAAATAAATAATATTATATTATTAGTACCAGGATTTGAGAACGGGACCATGACCTGGAATCAGGCCCTGACCTAGGTCCCAGCCCCAATCCCAACCCGGATATCAATCTCATTATCGGCCCCGAGTCTTGTCCCTGACTTCGGTCCTGGTCCTAGAGTCGGGTCTTAGGTCCTGCGCCCGAGTCTCAGTGTCTGGTCTTATGTCCCGATCCTATCTTAGCCTCTGGTCTTATGTCTTGATCCTATCCTCGGTCCCAGCCAAGTTTGGGTCTCAGTTCCGATGTCCCGACCTGGTCTAGGTCTAGGGTCCCCATATTAGGTCTCAAGTCCGGATGGAGGGTTTTGGGTCCCTGTCTCGATCCTAGGTTTGGTGTCACAGTCGCAGCCTCAACCTTGACCCTGATCGCATCCCAGGTCTTGGTCTCGATGTTCGGTTTACTAGGTCAAACCAAGATCTAATTAAGCGATTGAACATGCGAATACATCAAAATAAAGTAGCAGAAATACTCACTTTGATCGGCTTTTGGATACAATAAACACAAAACTTTTCTTTCATGGATGATGTATTCGGCCAAGCCCCCATTGTGTACTCCAAGCTCCAAGCTTTGATTTGAGATTCCATGCTAATGAATGAGTTTCCCTATCATATTTGTAAGACTCTTTGAATGTGCTAGCATCATGAAAAATTGCAACAATTTTCTTCATTGTCCTTTGATACATTCGGCCAAGCCAAATGGGAGAGAAAAAGAGGGGCCATTCGGCCAAAGAGAGGAATGAGAGAGAGAGAGAGAGAGTTGTATTTGGTTTCTTAAACCTAATACCAAAATATCATTCACAAAATTTGCTAAAAGCTTTTCCAAAAAACAAAACCAATTTTGGCGGTAAAATATCATTAATTGCCCACAACCACCACCATCATGAATAGTGACTGGTTGTCAATCACCAAAAGATGACTTGACATCCATCACTAAAGTGACAGGTGATGTGACACGCGATGTGACTTGTGGCCGCACTTTATTCAAAATCAGAGTGGCCTCGCAAACACATTCCGGGCTCGGGTTCGTTAATTCCGAATTAACGAATTTTCCGTTGCGACGAAATTAAATCAAATTTAATTAAATAATTATGCCTAGTAAAATTACTATTCATGTCGCTAACGAATTAATTATAAATTAACTCGTTCGTCCGAATTAAAATCTAATTTTAATTCCGCGTCGAAATCCAATTTCGTATAATATATCAAATATATTATTTTATCGATTAATTCCAAATTAATCGTTATGTCTCTTTAAATAGAATTTTATCCCAGATAAAATATCTTCGTAATTAATCCTAGATTAATTTCCCAGATTAATTATGTTCGAGTCATACGTCATCGGTGAATCTTTGGGAAGTGACCCATGAGATCCCTGGATATGTTGGCAGTAAATCCGGTTGTCGGACTATCCGAACACGTACGTACCTAGTACTACATTTTTATCGATTTACGAGACATGGTTGGCTTCTAGCAAAGCACCGTGCCTACCAAATTCTCCAGAAATATTTTTAAAGGAATATGTAATCTTTGTCAGGCGTAGTATACGTAGTATTGCGTATTACGATCCAGTATTGGATGTCACGTGCTAGGCCTGAGGCTGGAATTGTGTCTGCCTCGTACGATGCATATATCGGATCTCTGGTAACTAGTCTCTATAATCGAATACTATGACCTTGTCATATTATCCCGATAGTTGCAGCATAAAAGAGTACCAGTTCCGTATCCTACGTGATCATCATCTCCACTATGACTGGAGCGATACTTCCATCTTGACATCACACTCAATACACTACGATTCTCAATATACCTAAAAGAGGCGTACACAGAACCTGTCAAAATCTTGGACGACCAAAACCAAGTATATTGATTGTCGTAAGTATTAGCGGTGCAAGTCTCAGGTTAAAACCAAATACACATACCCTGATTCGGACTTCCATAGACACATAGTCATACTACCAATGGAATTCCGATGGGTCTATCCAGAGCGAAGCTATTTCCGTACCATCAGTAAACACAACCTCCTATCACACTTGCATTAGTATCCAGTGCTTAAATATATTAGAACTATGTCGTTATACTCCCACAACGCTCACAAGTGAAATATTAGTCTATTTCGCACTATCGATGTCCAATCTCGATGATACTACGACTAGGGATTATTTAATGATTGAACCTTCGTGGATTGATACTGTCTCATATCATCTCAATCCGGAACTAATCATAAGGACATTTTATCATTTATATATCCCGGTAATCCAATTACAAATGATAAAAGAACAATTTCCTTTGTCAGATAGTTAATTTGTACAACAACACCATGTTCTGTATAAATAGTGATGCTTTGGGTCATAATTTTCCGAAAATCTCTCACTTGGTCTATAGCCAATCACTCAAGTGTCCTACAATTGAACTATGTACTGGTCACTCAAACTTCTACTGAGAAACAGCTTTCGTCAGCGGATTTAAAAGGTTATCATCTGATGCGATTTATTCGATCATCACATCGCCACGATGTATGATCCGACGAATCAGATGAAAAACAGTTAAAGTACATATCTGATCTTTGATGAGACCATTAATTCTTTAGTCTGTGCTGTAGCCTAGCTCAGCCGCTAACAGAACTATATCTAATCTAATTAAAATTATTTAGATCCAAAATGCTTCTTTTGTTGCGACAGTTTCATCAAATTTCCATTTTTGTTGTTTATTCGGTAACAGTATCTTGCTTGGAAGATTTCCAACTCACTGTTCTGATATTCAAACTATACAGTACCTTTATTACGACTTACAGTCGTTTTTATCGGTTTGGAAACTTGCAATAGTGAACCCAGTCACTTCAAGTTCTCATTCTCATTTGTTTAAGAAAGCATCCTTAGTTCATCTAAGATACTCAATGATGTTCTTAATTTTAATCCAGTGACTATCACCTGGATTGTCCTGATTGTGACTCCATATGCTAAAAACATATTAGACACTAGGTCGCGTACATATATTTCAATGTACGAGTTCTCGGAGAGTGCCAACAACTTTTAGATCTATCACAGTAGATCTTTATTCCTAGAATAAAGGTTGCATCTCCCAAGTACTCTACTGAGAATTTTTCATGAAAGCCAAGCTTTCACTGATTATTATGGGAATGTCATTTCCAAGAAATGATATATTATCATTATACAGGACAATCATTGTCAGTGCGCTCCCACTAACCTCCTTATATACACAAGAATCATATGTTTTTGAATTAAATCATATTCTATTATGATTACATTAAAATATTATTTCCAAGAACATAATGCTTGCTTCAATCCATAAATGGATTGATTAACTTGCAAATCTTGTTTGCTTGTGTAGGTACGACAAAATCGTCAGGATGTTGTAAACATCCTCCAAAAGGTTTTCGTTTAAAGAAAGCAATTTTTGACGTTTAGCTGCCATATTTCATAAATGAAACGTGCAGCATTAGCAAGCATTATCTAAATTTATTTAATCATGACAACGGTTAAAAGGTTTCATCGTAATCGACATAATATTGATAACGATACCCTTTTGTACAAGCCTAGCTATGTACATTTGTATGTTACCATCCATGTATGTCTTCCTTGAACATATAGTACCATTAGGCACAATGTCTTCTGGTACAACAACCAGTGTCCAAACTTGGTTGGTATACATGGAATCCATTTCGGACATCATGGTACTTTTCCATAATTGGGAGTCGATATCTTGTATCACATCCTCATACGTAGTCGGTTTGTCTTCCTCAATAAATTGACTTCTTTACGAGGTGAGACCAGAAACCCATACCTCCCAGGTTGTTTTCTGACTCTCTCTCCGACTTACGCGGTTCTTGTGTATTAGAATATTGTGGTACAGTTCCATCCCTGATGAATTGTTTGTGTTCCGTTAAGGAATCGGTGCCTGGAACAGTATTACTCTGATTTTCATCGAGTTTTACTTTCTTCCCACTTTCCGCTGCATATAGGTATTCCGCTTAGGAAAACCGCATGGAGAGCAACAATTAAATTGTTCTCTTGTGAGTTGTATAAGTACTATACTTTGGTTACCCTAGGATAACCCACAAATTAGGCACTTATCCGATTTGGGTTCTAGTTTGGTATCATCCAAACATATGCCTAGCATTCCCAAATCATCAGGAATTAGAAAATCCAGTTTCTTTCCTGTTCATATCTAATATGAAATCTGTCAAACAGATTTTCATGGAACCATATTCAAAATAAGTATTGCACTGTTTAATGCGTATCCCTTGAAGGAAAATGGTAGCTCAGAGCGACTCATGATTAAGCTTATCATGTCTAACAAAATATGGTTTCTCTGTTCGGACACACCATCAGGATTGAGGTGTTTCGGGAAGAGTCCACTATGAAAGAATATTATATCCTTTAAATTAGTCAAGAAACTTATTGCTTAAGTATTTTCCATCACGGTTTAATCATGACGGTTTAATACTTTAGCCAGTCTGTCTAACTACTTCGTGTCGAAACTCTTTGAATTACTCAAAAGTTTCCGATTTATGTTTCATAAGAAACACATAACCATAACGCGATGCCACATCCGTAAAGTTTACGAAGTATTCATTTCCACCTCTAGCCTAGCTAGATATGAGCCCACTTTTGTCACTATAAACGAGGGCTTATAGATCAGTGACACTTATACTTGTACCAAGTAAAAGATATTTTAGGCACTTTGCCTAATGAACTAGATTCGTAGACATTATTTGAATAGAATCAAATCCGTCCTAGTATCCACTCTTCAAAAGTGTGGATATACGAGTCTTGTTTATTGTGTCCCAGACAACGATGCCACAAATAAGTCTCATCTGATTAATTCAGTTTTAGCTATTTGTTTGTCATATCATACATTTGAGATTCATTTATATTCAAAATATAAATACTGTTATTCACATCTAATGTGATTATCTCAATATCATCTTTATAAAATAAAACACTTTAGTGTTCTAGAATATAAAGGTATACCCGCAACGGGTTAAACCCTGATATAGAGATAATGTTTCTAGTCAAACTAGTTACATTATAACAGTTTCCTAATTTAAGTACACACCCGAAGGGTAGTTCCTAAACTTAGATCTCTACGGTTAAAACAACGACTCTCATCCCGTTTTCGACTCGCAGAGCGATCTCATTTGAAGTCAGTCTTCTGTTAATTAGCAGATCCTTCCCTTCAGTACATAATTATGTACCACATCTAGTATCAAAAATTCAATTTTGAAACTAATAGCGAACATGTTTATGACAAATATACTTGAAGCCGAAGCCTTGCCCCGTCTTCACTTCCTTCATGTCTGCCTTGTCCATACGGCAGTCACGGTTCCAGTGACCCCGTTTGCCACAGTTTTAGGCAGACATCTTGGGATATGTCCTTTGTCTTCCTAGAAGACTGTGATGATTTTGCCTTTGCCATTTTACTCACATCTAGAAGCCTTCGGCCAAGCCTTGGCCATCTGGGATGTCGAAGTAACATGCGTCTTGCGCTTCTTGCCCTTTTTGCAAACTCTGACTTTGTCTCCTTGAGCATAGCCATTAACTCTCCAAGAGTTTACAATTGTAATTAATACTTCTAAGATCTAAATATAGATCTTTGAAGATCCTTCAATTTCAATTTCATACTATAAGGATCTAATCCTTAATTCTGACAAAGAAATTAAGGAGTCTTTGCGGCAAGCATAACAGATTGAGCACTAAAGTTATCATCACGTGAATCTTCCAAAGATCATGTTCTACTATTTGCTCAACTCCGGGCTTAGGCCCAAGAGGTTGCTCTATCAAATATAGTAACTTCTTTAGTTCCCACGACTATCATGAGGTTCTATTCCCAATCTGAAAATTAGAGCCGTTTGAAAAATATTTTCACTCAGGATTATGTTCTAAACGCTAATCTTTCAATTATCTTGATTGCTATAGTACAACTATCCAATCAACGATTTCAGGTACTATTGAATATAATGATTACTATAGTCTAACTATATAATCAACTATAATTTGATTGGTAAAATTCAAATATATTGATTACTATAATCCAATTATATAATCAACTATAAATTGAAGTAGTTTTGAATACAGTCCAACTGTTTAATTTAAAACAATAATTAAATATTAGTCCAACTAATATATAAATAATTAAATAAATAATGATGAAAAATGAAATGAGCGTGTATTGGCAAGTATCTAAATGAAATTGCAAATTTAATACTTGCCTCCCACTATTTTTCGGTGAGCCTCTAACCCTCTGTTGAGTACTCGGGAAATCTAGTTTCCTAGTGGGCTAGGATCTCATTAAATAACACACAACCTTGACTTTAGCCAACAAGCTGTATGATATTTAACTAAGTAGAACTCTAAGATCAATTGGATCTCATCCAATTCCTAGATCCTGTAGGTGGACATCCAAGTCCGAAACATATATTTAATATATATGCCAATATATCCAATATATTTTCCTAACCTTTTTTTCCTCTAAATCAACTAAGTCTTGGCTTTGGCACAACAAGCTTAATGATTCCAGTTAAGCGGGACCCATTGACCTTGGAAAGCTTCGTAATCGATGTCGATGGACAAGAAGTGATCTTGACTTTGGCCAACAAATCACAACTTGGACAAGACATACGATATAGAACAAAGCCTTCATGATTTATACCCATCCGCGATCGACAAAGGTCTTGACTTTGGCCAACAAACCAGTGCCAATCTTGTGTTGGATAATATGACCCATAGCGTCACTATTTGCACAGATCATTGTGTTGTTGTAGCAAATTAACTATGTAATAAGGAAATTGCACTCTCATCATTTGTGATTAGATCACCATAGATATATAAATGAGAGAGGTCCCTATGATTAGTTCCTGGATTGAGATGATATGAGACAGTATCAGTCCGCGAAGGATTAATCATTAAATATCCCTAGCCGTAGTATTATCGACACTGGACATCGATAATGCGGAATAGGCTAGTATTGCACTTGTGCGCGTTGTGAGGGCACAACGGCATAGTTCTCATATATATAAGTGTTGGAGACTTATGCAAGTGCGATAGGAGGTCGTGTTTCACCGATGGTACGGGAAACAGCTTCGCTCTGGATAGACCCATCGGAATCCCATTGGTATTATGAATATGTGTCTATGGGAGGCCGAAGTCAAGGTAGGTGTGTATAGTCTTAACCTGAGACTTGCATCGCTAATACTTACGATAATCGATAAACTTTGGTTTTGGTGGTTGGGGGCTTTGACCGGTTCTGTGTCTACCACTTCTGGGTTTATCAGAGAGTCGTAGAGTATTGGGTGTGATGTCGAGACGGAAGTATCACTCCAGTCATAGTGGAGATGATGTCACGCAGGATACGGTATTAGTGCTCTTAAGTGATGCGCATCCAATCGTGATATTATGACCAGGTCATGAATATCCGATTATAGAGACTAGTTACCAGACATCCGATATGTGTTTCGGACGGGGCAGACACTTATCCAGCCCCAGCCCTAACACGTGACTATCCGATACTGGGCCGATACGCACAATACGATTGTATACTACGCTTGATATAGATCTGAATATTCTTCAAAGGATATGTCCGAGAATTGGGTAGACTTGGTACTTTGCTAGGAGTCGACCTTGTCTCGTAAATCGGTAGAACGTAGTACTCGGTACGTACGTGATTCGGATACCGACGACCGTATTTACTACAAATTATCCGGATCTCATGGGTCGCTTCCCGATAATCCACCGATGACGCACAACTCGCACTCCTGAATAATCTGGGATTATATAGAAGAGAGAGAGAAAATTAATCTAGGATTAATTACGGAGATATTTTATCTAGGATAAAATATCGTCGAGAGAGAGATAATGATTAATTTGGAATTAATCGATGAATTAATATTCGATATATTAAACGAAATTAGATTTCGACGCGGAATTAAAATTAGATTTTAATTCGGGCGAATGAATTAATTTGGAATTATTTCGTTAGCGACGTGAATAGTAAATTCACTAGGCGTAATCACTTAATTACGACGCGACGGAAAAATCGTTAATTTGGAATTAGCGAACCCGAGCCCGAGTGTGATTGCGAGCGCATTCGTATTTCGAATTCGAGTGCGGCGATGCAAGTCACATCAAGCGTCAAATCTAACGTCAAGTCATTCATCAAATCAAGTGTCAAATCAAGCGTCACTTTGAGTGATGTGACATTTGATTGATTGATATGAGTGATTGATTGATGGAAAAGATATGACACTTGACATAAAGTTGACATGACTTAAAGTTGATGTGAATAGTGTTTGCTTTAATTATTTGACTTTTTAAATGCAAATGCAAGGCAAATGCAAGTGAAATTCTTTTGAATTTCAAACAAAGTATATAAGATATACTTAAAATGCATTTGGTATCTAATACACATCTCTCATCTCTCTCAAACTCTCTCCTCTCCTCACGCCAAACCTGAAATTTTTCTGGTTTTGAACCAGTTTTGCCGTGAACTAAGGGAAGCAAGGATGGGTTTTTTGTGGCAAAAACTCAAGTGCTAGCACACTTACGAGTCTTGCGAAGGTGGTAGGGAGGTTCACCCATGAGCCGGGATCCGTCCAACGAGATTGGAGCTCCGTTTCGCAGCTCAAAATTCTGTTGACGAAGGCAGTGGACTGCCAGCAGTGGGCGTCCTGGCAGTGAGTTTTTGGGCTTGAATCGTCTCCAAATCGACTCAACCGATCGATGTGAGTATTCCGCTACCTCCGTTGGTGTATTCACTCATGTTTTCATGCTTTGATTTGATCTTGGGACCTAAATAAAACTCAACAATGGCATCTAGAGCTAGTGTTGCAAGCATGAAATTGTAGGGCTTAAAATTTGGGTAAATTATTTTGAGCATGATTTGGTTAAATTTGTTTGATTGAGCATGTTTAAATGATGTTTAATTGAAGTTTGATTGGATCAATTTCATGAATAATGATTGGATCAAAAATCCCCAATTTTTAGTGTTGGCCAAATGTCAATTGGATTTTTGGATTCTTGGAATTTTTGTTTTTTGATTCATTTGATGAGTTGGAATCGATTAGGTTGACGTTAATTTGAATCGAATTGGATTGGATTTCGAATTGGACAAAAACCCCAAAATTCTTATGATGGCCGAATGCATGTAATGCCCTAATAATGTCTTGGTGTTTTTGATTTTGTGACATTGGATGTGTGTGAAATCATTTAGGATGGTGATTTGATGTCGATTGTGGGTTCGATTGGATCGAAACCGAATCGGACACAAAATCCCTCTTTTGGCCGAGACTCGAAAGCATGTAAATGGGTTTGATTTTTCATATTGTGTGTTTGACATGTGATAATGAATTTAGCATGATTAATTGGAGTAATATTGTGTTTTAGAAATATTGTTTTAGTCGATTAATCATGTAACGCACTTTAGGTAATTAATTGCGTAATTGGATTAGTGTAATTTAATTATTTGGGCTTGAATTGGATTTGGGCTTCTATTGTTGTAATTGGGCCTATTGGGCTTGATTTATCAAGTTTGGTTTAGGCCAAATGGATTGGATCCAATTGGGCCCAAAACCTTAACCATAAAGCCCATTGCGACTAATGAACCTTTAAAGTTCAATTGGGCCTAATGGGCCAAGATTGATTATGGGCTTATGGGGTAAATCCCGGATTGGACTTTGGTTATCGGTTTGACCCGAGTTGACCAAAAGCCCACGCCTTAAGAAATCAATCAAAAGCCCATTGGACTTTAATTGAATAGACGTTGGACGTTAATCGGTCTTTGAGACGCGTTACGATCAAATTTGGAATTTAAATCGTAAAAGGTTTATTAAATAAAAGTGTAATGTTTAATTTAGAATTGAATAGTGAATTAGTATTAAATACATGTTAAATTAGATTTAATGATGTAGTTTAATTTAATTCATGAATTCGTACTTTAAGTACTTATTCGCAAAAACGAGTTTGACTCGATCAAAATCAAATCGTTGTTTGAACATTGGATGATCACTTAATTATCAGATTAATTAATTTGATTAGATTGATTGATAGCATGCTTATATGTGTGAATACTTGGTTGTGTTGAATGAATAATGTATATCGGATGGATATTAGATGGGTGGGCAATTTTAGAAATTGTTGTAATAAATTCGATTTATTAAATTGGACCTGCGTGTCCAGCCTTATCACCTTCTATTCTCTTGTATTCTCTTCTCACCTATTCCCCTCTATGTATATATGAGGTTTCTTTAGAAGTGTAGTGTAACGGGTAGAAGTAATACTAGTGCTAGCTTGAGTGAGAAAGGGAGAGATTTGATCTAGGATCAATGTGTAAAGTATCCATCCGCATATCATTATTATTTTATTTCATACTCGCTTTATTATGTATTTAGAATGCATGTTTAAGGGTGTATGATGATGAGACCTAACAAAGATAATTAAATTGGTAGCCAATTTGCACGCGAAAAACCCTCGTTTTATATTAAGCGATTATCCTTCCATTGAATGATTCTTGTTCAAGATCCGATTGCATTGGTTTGTTGGCCAAAGTCAAGACCTTGTCAATTGGATGTATTTGAATCATGAGAGTTTTGTTCCACATCGGTGTCTAGTCCAAGTTGTGATTGTTGGCCAAAGTCAAGATCACTTCTTGTCCAAAGACATTGATTACGAAACTTTCCTTGTCAATGGGTCCCGCTTAACTGGAGTCATTAGGTTTGTTGTGCCAAAGCCAAGGCCTATATGATTCGGAGGATAAGGTGAAAATGTATTAGATACATTGGCATATGTAATATGTTTAGGACTTGGATGTCCACCTAACCGGATCTGGGAATTGGATTGGATCCAATGATCTGTGAGATCTACCTGGTTAAGTAGCATACAGCTTGTTGGCCAAAGTCAAGGTTGTATGTTATTTGACAGGATCCCAGCCCACTAGGAAACACGGTTTCCCGAGTACTCCACAGAGGGTTAGAGGCTCGACGAAAAATAGTGGGAGGCAAGTATTGAATTTGCAACATTCGTTCAATTACTCGCCATACACGCTCAAACAAATATCATTCGTCAATATTTTACGTTGTTTTAAAAATTTATATAGTTAGACTATATACAAACTCATTCAATATATAGTTGATTTTATAATTAGATTATAGTAATCAATATAATTGAATTAAAATGATAGTTGACTTTATAATTGGATTATAGTAATCAATATTAAAATTATAGTTGATTAAATAATTGGATTATTGTAATTATTATAACAAATAGTACCCTATTAAATTGATTAAATAGTTGGACTATTGAAATCAAGAAAGAATTGGAAAGTTGAATATTTAAAATATATAATCCTTGGATTAAATGTTTTAAATGATTTAATTTTCAATTGGGAATTAATAATAGGTTAATTTATTTGATAAAATAACTTATTATAACTGAGCCCATAATTAAGCAAAAAGGTTGAGCATAAAATCTTTGGAAGATTTATGTAATGATGACTTTAGTGCTTAATTAATATACTTATAATAAATCTATCTTTAGATTTAAAAGTATTAAAGTTGCAATTAAAATTCTAGAGATTAATTGACTATTCTAGTGGAGAAAAGTCAAAATTTGCAATTGGGCATATTGCACGAGGTGCATATCGTTTCGATATTCCGAACCCAAGGCTTGGCCAAAGGTTTGTGAAATATTGAAAAGATAATTGACATATCCCAAAGTGACTACCATTGGATATGGAAGACACGAAGGAATTAAAGAAAGGGCGAGCTCTAACTTTAAAAATATTTGTCAAAGTTATGTTCAATGCTAGTATTGAAATTGGATTTTAAATACTTAATGTGATACATAAACATAATGTATTGATGTTCAGAATCCGCTATGAGCTGGATACTGACTTCAAGCCGAGATTTCTCTGCGAATCGGAAACGGGACGAAAGTCACTGTTTCGACCGTAGATACCTAAGTTTAGGAACTACCCTTGGGGTATGTACTTAAATTAGGAAATATTATGATGTAACTAGTTTGACTAGAGACATTATCTCTATATCAATGTTTAATCCGTTGGTTGCGGATAAAACCTTTATATTCTAGAACACTTATTAGTGTTTTATTATATAAAGATGATACTGAGATAAATACATTAGATGTAAATAACATAATTTATATTTTGAATATAATAAAGTCTCAAACATATAAAAATGACAAATAAATAGCTCAAATTGATTTGATCAATAGAGACTTATTGTGGCATTGTTGTCTAGGACACAATTAAACGAGACTCATATATCCACACTTTTGAAGAGTGGGTACTAGGACTGATTGACTATTCAAATAAGTCTACGAATCTAGTTTTTGGGGTAAATACCTAAACTACTATTTACTTGGTAACAGTAAAAGGGCCACCGATCTGTTAGCCCTATTCATGGTGAAGTTAGTGGGCCCATATCTAGCTAGGCTAGATGTGAACATGAATATTTCGTGACCTTAACGGATGTGGCATCACGTTATGGTTATGTGTTTCTTTTGAAGAACACGATCGGAAACTTTTGAAGTTTTCGACACGAAGTATATAAACAGATCGGCTATAGTATTATTCCGCCACGGTTAGACCGTAATGGAAATTACTTAAGCTAAAGTTTCATACGTACATGAAAATTAACGGTATTCTTTCATATGAGGACTCCTCCCCTAGACACGTCAGTTAGACGGTGTGTCCGAACCAAAAACCAAATTTTTTGGACATGATAAGGTTTGTCACGAGTCGCTGCTGCTATTATTTCCTTCTACAGGATATGCATTAACAGTGCAAAACTTATTAGAATAAGGTTCCATATAAATCTGTTTGACAGATATCATATAAGATATGAACAGGAAAGAAACGAGGTTTCTCATTCCTGATAATTTGGGTATGCCAGGCATAACGTTTGGATGATACCAAACTATAAGACCCAAATTGGATAAGTGCCAATATAGGTTATCCTAAGGGAAAACCTTAAGTATAGTAACTTATAAATCCCACATGAGAAACATGTAATTGTTGCTCACCATGCGGTTTTCCTGAGAGGAATACCGATATGCAGTGGTCAGTGGGAGGATAGTGATACTCGATGAAAAATCGGAGTAACATTGTTCAAGGCACGAAGTCCTTAATGGAACACAAATAGTTCATCTATGATGAATCTATACCATTAATCTTCAAATACACAAGAAACTAGTAGATCGGATAGAGTCAGAAAACAACCTAGGGTATGGGTTTCTGATCTCGCCTCATGTAGATGTCAATCTTATGGAGGTGTACCATCCGACTACGTTTAGAGGAAGTGATACGAGGTATCGACTCCCTGTTATGGCAAAGGCAATGCATGATCCAAATGGATTTCATGTTATAACAACTATTTTGGATACTGGTTGTTGTACCACAAGGCATTGTGCCTATTGGTACATTAAACGTCTTCAAAGAAGACATACATGGAAGGCAACATACCAACGTACAAAGCTGGGCTTTTGACGGAAAGGTATCGTTATCAACATTGTGTTAATAACGGTTCAACCTTTTACCTGTTGCCATGGTAAATCCATTTTGAAGATGCTTGATGAAACTGTATATTTCATTATGAAATGTGTCAGTTATAAATCAAAATCGCTTTCCTGAAAAGGAAACCTTTTGGAGAATGTTTACACAACTTTCTGACGATTTTTGTATAACCGACAAACAAGGTTTGCGGGTTATTCGATCCATGTTTGGATCATTGCAAGCATAAGGTTCTTGGAACTGACGTTTTGAAATAATCATAATGGTTTATGATTGGACTCAAAATGAAATGATTCTTGTGTATATAGGAGGTTAGTGGGAGAGCGCACTGACAGTGAAATTCCCATAATGCAATTGTGAAAGCTTGGCTTTCATAGATATTCTTTCAATAGAAATTCTCTGTAGAATTCTGGGGAGTAACAACCTTTATTCAAGGATAAAGATCTACTGGGATAGATTTGGAGTTGTTAACACTCTCTGGGAAATTGTACATTTAAATGTACTTGTATTGGTGTCTCATACGCTTCAAGCATATGGAGTCACAATCGGTTAATCCAAGTGATAGTCACTAGATTAAAGATTAAGCAACATCTGTTAGTATCTTAGAGAACTAAAGATGATGTCTTAAACTATGGAGAAGGAGAACTTGAAGTGACTGGGATCACCGCTGCAAGTTTCCAAACTATTAAATACTACGGTACTATAAGTTGGAATAACGGGACAGTGAGCTGGAAATCTTCCGAGCAAGATAACTGTTGCCGAATAAACAACAAATGCGGATTATTGCTGCAGCTGAGGCAGCAATAGAAGCCATTTGGATCGAACATAAATCTAATTAGATTAGATATAGTTCTGTTAGCAGCTGAACTAGGCGTCAGCACAGGCTAAGGAATCAAAGGTCTCATCGACGATCCAGATATATACTTCTATATCATCTGATTCGTTCGGATCATACATCGTGGCGATGTGATGATCGTGTAAATCGCGTCAGACGATAGTCAAACAAATCCGCTGACGAAAACCCTTTCCTCAGCAATTTGAGCGAACCTTACATAGTTCAAGTGTTGGAACACTTGAGTGACTCGCTACGTGCTAAGTGGGAGATTGTTGGATAATATGACCCATAGCGTCACTATTTGCACAGATCATTGTGTTGTTGTAGCAAATTACTATGTAATAAGGAAATTGCACCCTCATCATTTGTGATTAGATCACCATAGATATATAAATGAAGAGAGGTCTCTATGATTAGTTCCTGGATTGAGATGATATGAGACAGTATCAGTCCGCGAAGGATTAATCATTAAATATCCCTAGCCGTAGTATTATCGACACTGGACATCGATAATGCGGAATATGCTAGTATTGCACTTGTGCGCGTTGTGAGGG